>JAAOAS010000060.1:0-287046 GCA_013396035.1 Fusarium pseudocircinatum | reverse complement strand
CCCCTAAGAAAGTTAGATAGCTATTATATAATTCTAGTCAAATTACAATAGCAGCGTTTTTTCCAATTCAATCTTAGTAATAATTTCGTAACAGGTACAGAGGGCACCCTAAGTAATCTGGGAACTGTATTAAGCGACTAATAAAGCCTGTGTCTGCCAAAGAGGAGACAGGGGTAATCAGGACACCAAACCTGTAGGCAACGCCACAAGTCTTACGTAGAACACAGGTAAGCCAATACCATTCATTGCTGCCTAATTTTGAGCCTCTCGCCTTCTATGGGTTATTTAAATATAATCTCTTCCTTCTAGGACCCGTTCCTGCTATTTTCACGACCGCCTCGCTGCCCTAATATATTTGCCATGGATTGCCAACAATGTGTGCTTATCAAGACTTTGCGTCACCAAGCCCACCACCCCAGTGGCGAACATGGTCAAGTCGAGACTCACCGCAACATCCAAGATTTGCGTCAAGGAGTTGATCAAAATTGTTGGTGGTGTATTCGAGTTCAGCGCCTGCTTGAGAAGAAGCTTGAAATAGGCATGAGTCAGATCTCTGAACTTTCTACAGTAGTTAGTCGTCATGGCTGGACACGCGCCTTTGAATTACTGCGTGACAAGTGGACACCCAGCGAATTAAAGGCAGGGTAAGTTCTCAAGAACCTACTTTATCCCAACGGAGTTCGGTCCTATATAGCGATAACATAATTACATCGGAAAAAAATGGAGGAGCTGTACAGTGAACCAAGTGATGACAACGGCGCTACAGCCATTTCTAATCACGATATGACATAAGCTAGGACTATGCTTGTTGATAGGAAGCGAGGCGTCTGGCGCTTGCTCTACATCTGTGTGGGATGCCGACTTTAGTGGGTTAGATTGTTTAGCAAAGGTAGGGGTGCAATTGGCTTAGGCCGTATCGTTTTGGAGAATCGTAAAAATATTGAAATGTTGCTTACGAATGAGCGACGTTGAGACCAACGCTCTTCCTGCGATGAGAGTGGGATAAACTCCGAAGGGCAGACCCCTATATAAAGCCAAATTTTATCCACCTCAAATTTCATAGCCCAGGCTGCATCTTTCTTCTCAGAGTTGACCTGTACAATGGGGATTGATCGAAATTCATCTACGCATTCGGCGACGCCTTTGTCCTTTCGAATAGGCGTGATTTGTGGCAGTCAGCGAGTTGTGCAGGCTGGTTCTCAAATCACAGATTTTGTCGAAGCTGTAGTCAAAGACAGTCTCAGTATTCCGCACGGTATCGACCTTGTGCGAATCAACATCAAAGACGTCGGGCTACCTTTGCTTGACGAACCAGGCCTGCCAAAGTTCTTCAAGTCTACAGATAACAACAAACACGAACACACCAGAAGGTGGTCACGCACAATCACCCGCCTCGACGGTTTTATCTTTATTACCCCCGACTACAACTCGAACATCCCTGCTGGTCTGAAGAACGCCCTCGATTACCTCTGGCATGAATGGGAAGGCAAGCCTGCCATGATTATCAGTTACGGGGGATCTGGCGGTATTCAGGCGGCGGCGAGTTTGAAACTAACTTGCGCCAAGGGCTTGCAGATGAAAGTCGTCGATACCGTCGTCAATCTGAAGTATGGTACCTTTGAAACCTTAATGAGAGCAGCTTCAGGAGAAGACATGGGGTTATTACCACTTGGAAGGACTTCTTTATGGACATCAGAGATACCTACCATTCAACAAGCACTTAACGAGCTACTCGACCTACTAAACCTGTCAATAAACGCTGCCGAAGTGGTGGGCTGAGCTTTTATCGTTTACATTTGGAATAATAAGCCTGCTGGAAACATTTAATAATGTTTTGCAGTGCCTGTTACGACCCCCTCGGCTATGTCACGTGTACCCTACCATTTAATATAAATTAATATTAATTCTATACTCAGGAGTCTCAGTCATCTGGCGGCATATCGCGGGATAGACTTGCCGTAATATAATCAATAACTCTAAATTTGACTTTATTCACCAACTCATCCTCATCAAGCCGCAGCTTCATGGCATTGACCTCGCTTGTCAATTCGCCCATATCCTGCCAGACTTCTGAGAAAGTAACGTCCGTATGCTCCTCCAACTCTCTAACCCTTTCGCTCGTCAGTCCCGCCAACGACCCGAATTCCTCTTCCAAATCTTGACGCTTCCTCTCAGACGTGATTAATCTTTCGCGCAAATCATTGATCTCCTGCCTGAGATCTCTGTTCTCGTCCCTGAGCGCGTTTAGCTCTTCGCTATGACGCGTCTGTATCATCTCAAGCTTGGCCCAGATCAACGCGATGTCGTCGTCTCGTTCTTCGCGATCATCTTTCCGCGGTCGCTTTCGGTCATAGATTGGAGCGGGAGGCGGTGGAGGTTCGGTCTCGTCGTAGGATGGCGGGGGTATCTGTGTGGGAGATGGGAGGGTGACGACCTTCCCTCCTGTGCCGCGAAACATGGCAGTCAAGTCATCCTGAATGAAGAGGGACAGACCCTCGCTGACAGCTTGTCGGATCCTTTGGAGATGAACCTTTGACGTCGCTGAGTTTCTGATGTAGATAGAAAACACGGTGACATTTGCAAGTTCACGAAGAGCGTCGAGGACAGTACCGGATTGAGCCCGTAGGGGAGCCAGTGGTTCTTCAGCCTCCACAGAGACGATAAGTTTGGGGTTATGGTTTAAGCGGAAGTCGAGGAGGAGGGTACTCGAGTGGAACTTGTCGCGCACTTCATCGGGAACTGAAGGGGCTTCGATGAAGTCGAAGGAGGATATAGATGGCGGAAGAACTCTGATGATTAAGAACGTGCCCGTCTTGATGCCCTTGAGTCGGATGGGAATGTTGACGTCGAACAAGGTTTCCTGACTGTCGAAGCGAGTCGCGATGGTGATATCTCTAATCTGAGGGTCTGGGCCGATTAAAAAACGTGTCGTATCGTTCCATCGCCACGTAACAACGGCCGGCGCTGTACTATTCACATCGAGGCTGGATAATGTCGCCATATCCGAACCTACCGGTTAGCAGCGATTCAAGAACAGCACTCACCTACGCAACCATCCCCGGAATCAGCGTTATCTGACAAGAAACTCGCCCCGTCTCCAGAACTGAGCTGCAAGCCGGAGCAAGTTCCCTTTACGATCCGCAAGAAACCAACAGATATCCACCAAGAGAAAGATCAGCTTCTCGCAAGCCGGGCAACTGTTCGAGCTCCAGAACTTGAGCTGCAAGACATCAAACAGTCCCCTCCACAGGCCCCGATCGTTCCAGCAAAGGAGGAGCGCACGCCTCGTTTGATGGGTACAATACGGAATTTTATGCGGTCTGCAGCGCGAGGTCACTGACTTTCTCTTGGACGCGTTTCGAGGGGAGGCTGTGTCGAAATGGGAGGGTTTGTGGATGATAGAAAAGAAGTAATCGATTGAGAGCTTCTCATGGGGGGAAAGGTGTTAGCTTTGAGGGGCCTCGATGGTCGACGGTGAGGCTTCGATGATGGGTCATCGTGAGGATTCGGTGAGTGCGTGAATGCTAACAAGAGGCAGATTGAGTTAGCGAGGATAAATGAGGTGGCGGGAAAACAGTTGATCCGGGATGCAGTGTGGATCTGGAAAAGATTGAGCCAATCAATTCATTGACTGCCTGAGTGGTCACATGACACAAGATGCAGTCAGCCGCTTTTCCTCTTCTGTCAAAGCACACCTTACACCACGCGGCATCACATTTGCGGACTGTAATCATGGTGCTGGAGCTCAAAGCCATTATTTAGCTCTTGGAATCAGTCCGCTTTATTTTGTGCCGCTAAAAATCGCGAAATACATCCTGGTCAGGATATAGGCTAAGCTCGACCTGTTTCAAGAGTGCAATAGTATACATCCATCGATTTCTGTGCGGTGAAATAGTGCTAACCGCAAATGTTTGTCGAGCCAAGTCCTTGTCTTTGAACGATATCGGCATTTATTGCAAGCAATATTCCTATCCTATTAACTGATATTTAAATCAGGAAGTTTACTTCTTTCCTTCAGTCATCTAGCCAGAAAAACAAAAATGAACCTTGCATCTAAAAAAACACTTAATAGTCATTTGTTCTTATAGCGGTCTGCGACGTTGGAAACAGTCCAGACGCAGCTCTCTTAAATCTTTAGGGATAACTGCTTTGCCCGCTACCTACAGCTTTTACTAGTAACTCTCACTATATGCTCTAACTTTGACAACTCTTCGCGGTCACTCGAGCCAGCAAAGGAGGTCCCCAACGCGTACACCACTGGATAAAAGACCCAGTTTCCATGGTGCCTGATCTCGAGCAGATATTTAAAATTCACGTAAAGTATTCGCAGATGACTGTACTGCGGACAGAGTTTTCTTCTCAGTCAGCCCTCGAGACTTGCTTTGTAATTTTCTAATCCACTATGACGTGATATCAGGATCGACGATACTATAGTTCTTGTTCTGTAAAGAGCTGTTATCACTCCTGCAATTGTATAATGATCCTGCAGTTAAAGCATCTCTTTAGCAGGTTGATATCATCAAGCTCCATGATTTTACGAATCATTGTATTGCTCTCTCCGTGGACATTGCCAAGATTATCCCTATGGTTCGCTTGAACTTGTTCTATCGACATATCCACTGCTTAGAGATTTCCAACAACTTCAAGAGGACTTGTACCAACACATATGACGAATCCTGGCACCGCACCTTGTAGCGCAGATGCTTTTTCGTGTTTAGTGTCTGCGATGATTATGTTATATCTATCTCTCGGTGCGTAGGGCCTTACGATGCGCTGTAAGGAGTTGCATTCCGCACCCATGAGTAGAAACTTACGAGGTGCTCGACGAATATAATCTCTCCCTTGAATAGCCTATGGAGACTCATGAATTCCATCACAGCGGTCCAAATTTGAAAGACTGACTTGTCATAATCAATAGAAAAACCGCGAGTGTCTGAAGCTATGCCTATGAGGCCATACACCTTATCCTTTCTATCTTAACAATCTGCATCTCTATGATCGTCCAGTAGCTGAAGCAAAGTGCTTGATCCAGTATATTTCTCCTCTCGACGCCGGCCCAGCCTTACAGCGTCTTCCAATCCACACTTATGCATAATAATGAACTGTGTAAAGCAGTTTCCATTCTACTGCCGATTTCAAAGCATACTTTAATCTTCTAAGCTTGCCTAACCTCTTAGATTATCCACACCTGATCCCAACAGCTATTATTGTACAACTTGTCTGCGAAGTTGTGTTCTGTAGGATTGGTCTTGGTTGAATCTTTTGATGATTCCGAGTTGAACTGTGCCTTGGCAAGTTTGTTGTGGCTAACTCGTTGCAAGTCAGGCAAAGCCGATCTATAATCTGCATATCTCTCTCCTAGCCACACGACAATAGTCTGAGCTCTGAAGTGGATGTGGTGCATTATGCGAGCCTGCCTATTCCATTCGGGAACCTCTTTCTGTTGGACGCATATTGCGCAGTCCAGTAATTAATGCCAGGAGCGTGTTTCCGGACATAGTGCAAAGCGTCCCTAAGGTTCTGCCGGAAGTTGAATTTGACACCATTGAGGGTAATAGCTTAATCTCGACGTTGGTCCTAAGGCTAATACAGCACCAGGATTCATCTAGGTCTTGTGATCCATTTATACTTTGCTTTAGTTCACGCATGACTATAATACTATACTTCATTCTCATGACATGAACCTGAATAGTGTAAGTTTATTGCTGGAGGGCGGGTTTATTGTCCTAGGATATCAGGCAGTGTATGCAGTTGTCAAAAGATAGGGTAGCCCTGATCGGTCTAGCTTCCCTGACAAGGATCAGATGCTCCATATATATATAAGGAGCTCAGCTCCCCCCATCCTATGATAGAATCAAGCCTCTTTTAACCCTCATATGTGCCCCTCTGCTGTGCGTGCCACGGCAGTTATTCTACCAGCGCTTATATCTGTGTTATTTCGACCCCTGGACCAATTAGAAGAGAATATTGTTATCCACATTTACTAACCATTAGCTGCATAAAGTATGGACTTGCTGGTAGGAAGCGCATACTAGGTTATTACGGAGAATGAAAATATTCTATAGAGCGAGGAAATGGGTGTGATATCAGACTAAGTGAAGCTAAAGCTATACAGTGAAAAGTAAAGCTAATAGTAATTTAACTGTCTTCTATTGTCCACTACTCTTGCTTACTATACTCTCTGGAATGCAACATGAACACCATTAGCATTGCCACAGCCAAGCGCAATCTCTTCAGTCCAAGGCTTTGGGTCCATCGATTGAATCGATATGAACTCTTGAGCAAAACGCATTATAACCAGCAGAGACTCAGTGATGGCGTATTGCTGACCGAGGCAAATACGCGGGCCCCCATTGAAAGGCAGAAAGAACTGATTGTAATCAGTATTGCGCTAATTTCTTGCGAAACCATACATCACATGTTGAACTTACCCATGAAGGTCTAAGAGACTCCCATCTCTCGGGCCGAAACTCGTCAGCGTCTTGACCATACAGATCCTTACGGCGATGCATGGCATAGACAGTGTAGTTTACCATAGAGCCTTTCGGAACATGAACGGGTTGATCACCATTTGGGCCCCCACCATGAGGAAGAACTGTATCTCGATATGCCATACGCCCATTACTAGGCACAGGAGGATGGAGACGTAATGCTAGAGTGACGTCAGCGAGTGCCTTGAGTTAGGAGTAACACTGACATTCGTTGATGCAGTATTTAGCATATGTGAGATGACGAAGCTGCTCATAAGTTGGTTCGCTTGTGTCAAGATGCTTAACTTCATCTCGAATCTTGGTCCAGATATCTGGTCTGCGTGCGAGGATGAAGAAGAGATTACCCAGCAGGTTCGAGGTGGTATCTCTTGCAGCTATCAAGACGCTCAACAACTCTGCGCGTATCTTTTCTTTTGATACACCCGAACTAGCAAGCTGCCTCAGCAGACTGTCGTGTCGATTTTTGGATTCACTTTCTCTTGGTAATTCTCCCTTTGAGGGCGATGTGCGAAGAGCCATGGCTTGATCGACATAATGCTCGACATAAGACCGACACACCTGATAGGCATCATGTGCCTTGCTCCGAGAGCCTTGGAAGCGACGGAACGGGCCCAATCTTGCCTGGTAAGCCACGTCCTTGAGGGTGAAATCAAAGGCTTTGGTAAACTTTTGGCTTGCTTTGGTAGGGTTGCAAAGTGTATCTGTTGACTCGCCGAAGAGAAACTCAGTGCCAGTATCCATCGTGAAGTCAAAGAGAAGTTCCTGCAAATTGAAGGTTGTGTTGATGGGTATCTTTGACACGAGGTCTGTGACATGTCGGTTTGTCGATTCAAGGTCGGCCACTTGATCTCGGGCAAAGGTTGGACGCATCAAAGCCCGCGAATGCGCCCATTCTTCGCCATCAGAAACAAACATGCCGCCACCAGTGACGGGGTTGAACAATGGAGCCCGAAAAGCAAGTCCATAGTCCTTGAACTTGAGAGCAAGAACTGTTTTGATGTTTTCCGGATCGATTGTAAATATAGTCTGCTGAGAACCACGCTCAACTAGGAATGTAATACCAACTGTCTTGTAAAGGTCGTTGGCAAAGGTTTCCAACAGTCGCTTTTCTTTGAAAACCCTCATCAGCTTCAAAATGAAGTCAATGCCAAAGAATGGATCCCTCAAGGGGAGCTGACAAGTCACGGGAGCGCAGCCGTGTTGTTCACGGAACTTGCGCCTTACTCGTTTTGTGATGATGCGACTTCCTATGATACGGAGAGTGTAGATTGTTAGGAGGGTGATGACAATCTTCCATTTAAGCGAGAGACTTTCGTCGATTGCTTTCCATGAGATTATAGCCATGCTTTTTGATTCTGATCCTTGTTGTAACTATTTTGCTAAACTGTAGAAGTACTAGATGGAAAAAATTGATTCTCAAGTAGCGATACTGAAATGCAATACTCCTTTTATCCAATGTTGTCAAACTGTTGCGTAACGTTCAAGGCTCGGTGGAATACCGTCCGTGTGGATGTTGCAAAAGAGTGAAATATCTGGATGCATGAGATAATGCATAGTTGCGCAAATGGGTTACAGTTACATTCGGTCTTATCACAGACTCGGCCGGGCGCGGAGACAGCCCGTGGCGCGGCCCATGGCCCAGCCCGTGATCCCTGTATCTTACGTGTACCTGGACAACAAGCTTCTAAAACAAAAGGACCTCGCTTAAAAGGTCGTCCATCAAGGCGTGGCTCTATCCGTCCAAGCATCATATCTTGTCCCCCTCCCTCCCCTTCATCCGTGAGCTAAGCCTTCTATTACCTGCCATTTGTGCTGACGACGTGCTGCAATATGATCGGCATAGCTTTACTTGGAGCCGGGATCTTTGCGAGAGAACGTACGTCGATCCTCCCCATGCTGGTTATCAATGGCGATGTTGCATTGCAAAGGAGCTTTTGAGTCGATGTTGCGCTGACATGCTACAGAACACTTGCCGGCTATTGAGGCCGTTGGGCACCTCAATCTCAAAGCCGTCTACTCACGATCCGAGCAAGCGGCAATATCGCTTGCGAAGCAAGCCCGGGACAGGGTTGATATCTACTTTGATAGCCCTCCCATAAGTGGAAGGTCACTCGACGATCTCCTCGCAAGGTCTGACATAGCCGCAGTGTCAGCATGTGCTACCATTCTAGTCCAGCCCCAACTTATCCGGAAAGCTCTGAGAGCCGGAAAGCATGTGTTGAGTGAGAAGCCGATAGCACAGGATACTGAAATTGCTATGGACCTTGTCCAATGGTACAGTGCTCAGTCCAAACCTCCGATATGGGCCGTTGCTGAGAATTTCCGGTTCAATGAGAGTCTGAAGTTTGCTGAGATGAAAACCCGAGAAATGGGGGGTGAACTTGCATCCTTCCGCCTGAGCTATTATGGGTTAATCAAAAAGGACAATAAGTACTTCAAGACGGAGTGTATGTGAGAAGTACTGTGCCTAGCCTTGACACAAATACTGATATGTCACAGGGCGCAAGGATCCGGAATTCCAAGGTGGTTTCCTTCTTGATAGCGGAATTCACTTCATTGCCAGCCTCAGGCTTCTTCTCAATGCCATTGGGCAAGAAGCTAAGGAGGTAATGGCTTTGTCCAGTTTACTTAAAAAGCATCTTCATCCTGTTGATACTATTCACGCTGTCGTATCCACCACTGGTTCTAGACACGGAACAGTTTGCATCTCTTTTGGGGTAGAGCACAAATCCAAGCTGGAGATCGAGATTATCAGTACCCGTGGCGCTGTTGTTTGGACACCTGTTAGCGTCGCCTCAAACATCAAACCAGATTGTGGGGAGTCAACGAACGAGAGCAAAGAATTCATCTACAATAATGGTGTCAAGGCCGAATTTGACGCATTCTGTCAGGCCATATTGCAGGAATTCCCAGACTCGCGACAGAGTCCTCTAGAAGCCCTCGAGGATCTTGCTCTTCTGCAGGGTCTGTTGGAGTCTGCAAAATGCAATGGCCTGATGAAGCTTGTCAAGTTTTAATGAGGATCGGATCGTACATTCTGAACAAGCTCATTTGGGTCAGTCAACCCCACACAAACTCAGACATATATAGCAAATGTTAGTTCAATTGGTTATCTCGCATCTCATGTCCTTTACCACTAAGCATACAGCAACTGAGAATTTGATCATGATTATACCGAGAGACATTATGTTCTGCTTAGCATTATTTCGTGAGGTAAATCTAAATCAGGAGATACACAGTAAGAGATTGGTTACTTATAAGAAGACACTTTTCTGTTTGCTAGCTTTCGAGTGTATAGCGGGCAGGGTCTGATACTATCCTGCTCTCTCAGGCTTGGTAGGAGCTTTCCTTGGCTGTCTTTCAACAAGGAGCACCAGTGACAAAAGAGATGCAATAGAGAAATAAAGCATTACCCTCATCTGCCCCGAGTAGGCGTCCGCATATAGGATTCTTGTACGAGATTGTGTCTCGGGGGAGAGCATTCCAATATTCTCCGAGGACAGCAGTATTTGTGCAACTTGCTCTGCTGTTAAGAACTTGACAGCTTCTCTCTTTATATGGTTAATGAGCAAAGCGGAACAGACGGCAAGCCCGATTGTGCCTCCCAGCACTCTAATCTGTGTCACAGAACCCATTGTGACAGCTAAGGTTATGTCAATTAAGAGGAATTAATGGTTTGGTAACAGGATTGGGGGCTCGTACCTAAATCTTTCTCGGTGACGACGAGCGGGACCATCATCAAGATTGTGCTAAGGTTGAACCCGAAACCAAGGCCCATAATAGCCTCGTAGCCATATTGGGCCGAGGCAATCGAGGTTGATGATTTTAAGGAGCTATATAGGCCAACTCCTATTGTCTGCAGTGAACCTCCGAGGAAGAGGGTGTAGAGAGGAGGGACTCCCAGCTTAGAGACCAATATCCCGTTGATAGCAGTCGCCAATGGAGACAGGAGAAGTAGAGGCAGTGTACGAATGCCAGCGGTGATAGCTGATGTCATGTTGACCGTTTGGAATCTCTGCGGTATGTTGATAAGAGCAGCCATAAAGGGGAAACCTGTGAAGAACCCGTTTCTTGACGAAAGCCAAATTAGCCGACCACGAACTTTGGATCGACTGACTGTAGACTCACAAAAGTAGTCCCATAACAAACCTGTTGTGCACCAGGCTCCACGGGAACATGGGCTCACGGACACCATGTCTCTTGGAAAGCAGTCGCTCCCAAAGAACAAAAGCAATCCACAAGACTCCAGATAGTACGAAGGTCGACACAATAGCACCACTGCTCCACGAGTAGGCCACACCACCTTGCTCGAGTGCGAAGATGATAAGGATAGAGGCAGCCAATGACACAGTCATACCAACAAAGTCAACCCGCTTCCACATTTGTTTAGATGCGAGGGAATGAAAGAATCGATCGGACTCCCCGTAGGGAAAGTTGAATGGGACCGAGAAGGCGAGAAGAACAGCCGCAAGCGCTCCCCCAGGGCCACTACGGGTGATCAGTCATTGAACAGTGCCTACATTGCAAGCCTCCTGGAAGAAAATAGAACTCACTTGAAGTAGAACACCCAACGCCATGTCGTGTGGTCTGTGATTGCTCCTCCAAGGATTGGGCCGAGGACACTTGAGAGGATAAAGGTTGACGACATGATAGAGATGTAGGTTGCGTACTTCTCTGGGGGCACCATGAGCGGTACCATGATTGTCGATAAAGAGTAGATACCGGAGCCTCCCATCCCCTGAAAAGCGCGGAAGACGATCCTACAAGAAAGATGGACGATGAGCACGCGCACGAGGTTGGTATCAAGAGAGAGAGTTGACATACAAAGGTACCATGGAGTCAGAAGCACCACAAGCCATAGAGAAGACAGTAAATATCGTGATCGCAAGTAATAGCATAAGTTTACAGCCAAATATGTCACTAAGCTTGGAATAGATGATGAGGAAACCTGAAATCCCTTAGTTCCCATACCGGCATTATACGACAGAGAGAACATACCGGTGTATGTTACCAAGTAGGATGTCACGATCCAACCGGCCATATTGAAGCCTTGGAGGGCATCAACGATTGAGACCAGAGCCGTGCTCACAATGGTAGTCTCCAATGTCGACAGCAATAAGCTCAAGCACAGGCTATGTCAATGGCAATCAGCTGTGAAGTAAGGGCGACTGGACGAAAACAACCTACGCTGAGGTCAAAGCATGAAGTCTCCATCCAGTATGATACACCTTTTGTTTGGTCGCATTGTCTGACAAACCAGCTGCAACCTCAACATTCCTGTTATTGTCGCTCAAGACCGAGCCGTGGTTGTCGGATGAAGCTTCGGCTTCAGTCACCGTGTCAGAGGGTAATCCACGTGCATCGTCAGCAGACGGCTCGTTGTTTGTCTTGACGGGAGTTCCGGGCGGGGAGCCCTGAAGATGTTTTAATGGCAAATCTGGTGCCGTCGACATGGTGGGAAGAGAACTGTGTCAGAGAGAGGTGTAGAAGCTCAGCCAGTGTAAGAAAGAGAGCTACTGTCGAGGGCTCAGACTTTGCATTGGTATGCGCAATACAGACAGGTAAACGGAACAAAGGAGAAAAGCGTGGGGGATGAATTTGTGGTCAGCTTTACGAGAAGAGACAACAACAAAGATTTCAGCCTCAGGAAACAAGAAATAGACAGAAATTGCTAATTCCCGGGCTGCCTCCACTTTATGGTCTGTGCGTTTCCTGTGGAATCCAGGAGCCGCGGCGCGGGCGGCGGGGTGAGGTAGTCAGCAAGGGGATTAGATAAGGAACCTGATTACCCTGTATCTGTCGATAGGACATAGGATATCAGTCTTGATTGGAGCGGTAAGCTGCGCAAGATGGAGAGATTAGCATTTAGATCTTTTTTCAGTTTCGTATTTGCCTTATCATAAGCCTCTTGGTTCTGGTACCGCAGTTCTGCAATGAGACTTCGGTCGTGATTTTGACTTTTGCGGTTTTTTGACATACCCCTTGGGGATGATCGAAAACCACGGCATTTCGGCCTAAGTGTTTGACTCGGTGAGACGCATGATAAGCAAATCTCGGTCAAGGGGAACGTGCACATTCTTAGTGTGACCAACCTGAACTCTTGCGTCTGTAAGTATAGTTAGGTTCGGGTGTCTAGATGTTTTTTCTCAGCGTTACAATCTTCCCTATGCTATGTCTACTACTCTGTAGTGGGAAGCTAAATCCTGAACTCCCTTGCACTTATCCGTAGATCGACCGAGACACAGAATGACACCCGATAAGCTGGCTGGCGAGAGCCAAGACACTGAATTTAAGCATATATTTAGCCTTTGTAAATTTGATTGAGATAAGGGGCTGCATGAATCTTCCCCTATCTGACAGACAAAGTTGGAATAGCACAATTGCTTCAGAGATAAGCATGCTTCAACTCTCATCCTCGATCAGCGAGAGAATTCGTTCATGGGCGAAAAAGATGGTGTCAATCTTTCCCGACATGACAGAAAACACTCGACCGCGACGCGAGACTCGACAGCTGCGGTCATCATAAGCCCCGAGCGGCTTGGTCTTGACAGCAAGCTGTGGACCAATGTAACGGAAGGTCTCGAGGAACGTTGGGAGGTAGTGCATAATCTGTTCCTCCATAAGCGCCCGCTTGGCTGATATGGTTGCAGGGCTGACGTCGTCCCGTGCCGCCCGAGCTTCTGCTGCAGTCTTGAATTGTCCGAGAGGCGTGTGGGGGACGCTAGACAAGGTAAATAACCCCGGCACTTCAGTGGGGTAGACGGAAGCCAGGGGACCATCGACCAAGGTCACAGCTGGAAATTCAGGAGGCCCCTCGTAGTAGAGCAACAAGGTGGCCTCGTATATAACCTGCAGATCCAGGTCCATGTAATGCCCCCATGTTGCATCCACCACAAAGTCAAAGCGTTCGCCGTCGATCAAGACGCCATCGTCCACCTCTTGAATGCTCGAAACCTTTCGCCCAAGCTCAAGGGCACCTTTGAGTGCTGCCTCGAAGTAAGCACGGGCTTTGCTCAGCAGCAAAACCCTCTCCGGCACACACATAATACCATCAACGTTAGTGATATGGATACCCGGAGGTGCCCCTTCAGTGAATGCCACCCCGCTTGATGCCATGATGGCCTTATAGGTATTGTAATCAAGCAGGGAATCTTGAGTGGGTACAGCGTAAATGTTGCAGGGTACAATGCGGCTCAGCTCGGGGTAATGCTCGACGAAACGCAGAAAGCCATCTCTTGACTGGTGACGCGTACCACTGTGACGAGCATAGTGGAAGCCCATATGCAGCCTGAACTGGTTGTTGCCAGAGGCTTCATGTAGCAGTCGCTTATGCTGTTCAAACAATTTAACGCGAAGGCCGAGAGCGCGAAGGGTTGCGGCGATATGACAGCCATACCATCCACCACCGATGATACCAAGCCTGTGGGGGTTGACAGAGACCTCCTTTTCTATCTTTGTGTTTCCATTGATACCGTTGCCATAACCATTGTGAAGTTCTTTTTCAAGGTTCGGCATATTGGTACGTTTGGATGTTTTGAATAATGACTTTTAGGATATTATTCTTTGCGTCTCGCTTGACTCTAGAGGTACTGAATGAGGCTCTCGGTATATATCTAGTACTGGTTACAATATGCACCGTAAAGATAATAAAGGCGATTTCAAAGATCTCTGCATTCGTATTGAGTTTTGATATTTATGAATGGGATTATGACTCCTTTTATCTTGTCCTCGCTCATTCACTCCGTCTCGAGTACTTGACTTGGAAGACTTGACACAATCGTGGGCTTTGTACATTTCCTGAATGACCGAAAACTTCCCCTAGCTCACGATGATGTATACTTTTTACTAATTCTGGCGCTGGTGGTGGGTAGATAAGATTCTCCAGGGTCGGAACAAGATAACAACGGTGGGAGATGCAACTCTGTTGATAACCAAACGCATCTCGTATTGATGGAAACTTTGCGTAAGCATACTGCGTTTATCTGTCACTTTGAGTTCTGCACTTCTGACTTGACAATTGACTTAGAGATATGTAGTCATGCCACGTAGCATCTCAGTACCTCACAAGAAGGCGCATATTCTAGTACTGGTCACCTCTCGGAGCGTAACAAGGGGGCCCTAATTACTATCTCTATACATATTCCAAAATCTCTTGAATATTGGGTAAAATCAAACTCTCCATCATCTGAAGTTCCTAACCGCTTTGCCCTCCACGCCATGCGTATACTTTGCCTCCACGGAATGGGCACCAACAGCAAGGTACGTAACTGTTGTATCAAGGCCATAAGTTTTCTACTATAACATAATCTAACACAGACTCTAGGTGCTCGAGATGCAGACGTGTACATAACATTCCTTCACACAGTTCAGTTGATTACATGGACTGACTTCGTTGCAGCTGCGCTCCGACATCAACTCAGCCATTCACAATCGCATAAATACGAATATGTTGATGGTGGGGAGCCTATGCCGCCCGCTCCTGGTAAGCCATTGCGTTATTTACTTACTTACTCAAGACTCTTACAAATAACATAGGGATAGAAGCTTTCATTGGTCGGGATGAGAGCCTTGCGTACTACCATCCACACTCGGCAAAGAGCATCCTGGCAGCCATTAACGACCTATGGGAGTACATTGCCGAGGAGGGTCCCTTTGACGGTGTCTTGGGCTTCTCCCAGGGTGCATCTCTAGCTGCCATGATTATTGCTCGTGCCCGCCACTCCAACCCACCACCCTTTCAATTCGCCATATTCTTCTGTGCAGGACTCCCTTACTGTGAGAAGTCTTTATCTGCTGGCGAGGTCAAGTTCCTGAGGGCTGAACATACGAAAGGTCCAGTTATCCATGTGCCAACAGCTCACATCTTTGGCAAAAAGGACCCTGATGTTAGCTATAGTAAAGCAATGACTGAATTGTGCCATCCCTGGGGAAGAGTTCTTCTGGATCATGGAGCTGGACATGAGATCCCGAGGGTACCTGTTGAAACGGTGGATGACATGGCAAGGGCGGTTGAGAAGGTTGTCACCAAGGCAGTGATCGGTCAGTAGCTATAAGTAGGTAGATTGACGAGAAGAGATGAAGCACACGAAATGAATCATAGCCGCACCATATTAACAACTGCTCGAGTAATCCATGAAATGAGACCCAACAGGATGAAAAATAAAAGCGCTATGTCGATATTGTTGAGCTTGATCCAAGACATTCGCACATCAGGTGTCTGAAGGTGCATAGGACGCAGTTCTTTGCCTCGTGGATACACATCTGTTGGGTTTGAAGCTTGCGAATAGCCCTTTCCACTGTTGGCGGATGCTTTAAGATCTAGAAGTGAATTCTCGAATCTCCCGTCCCAGTCAAAAAGATGCTCCTCGATGAGATTGGCAGCAAAATGCTTTTTGCGCGATCCAACCATGGCAATTCTCTGCATACGCTTGACGTTTCTCTGGAACGACTCTTTGTCAAACATGAGTATGGTTCTGATGGCTGCCGTCAAGGAAGCTGCATCAAAAGTTTCTTTGTCTAGACGGACTGCAACGCCAGATCGTTCAAGCCTCAGTGTGGTGACCATCTGGTCACCAAATATGCCCATTGCAACCATAGGAATACCATGGAAGATGGATTCATTGACAGATGAAGGTCCAGCGTGTGTGACGAAAATGACTGTAGAATCATGTTCGAGGACAGAACGCTGCGGAACCCAGGTAGCAAAGTGCCACGCCTGATCCTGATTCTTGAACAGTTGCTCAATGGTCAGATGAGACAGGTGTGATGACGGGACTTGAATGCTGGTATCCAGTTGACCACGACTTCTAGCACTGAGTGCCCAGACAACGCCGTCGATCAAACCGGAAGAAATGGCATCAGCGAGACCGTTGATGATTCTGAAGATCTTCCCGTCGTCCAGAATAACATGTGTACCAAACGCGACTAAAGCGACCTTTTGATGCGTCTCAACGAAGGTCTTGATGTCTCCATCAAGTACTGGATATGAGTCGGCCAAGATGGGACCTACAGGATGAACCAAAGGTGGAGTATCTCGTGGTGTTTCCATGCCATAGAAGTTGTTCAGAAACACAAGATAGTCTGGCTTGGAAAGTTTAGGCCGAGATGCGACTCCCTCTTTTCGGCGCATTGCCTTGGTCCAGAAGATCCAGTGAAGAAAGAATGGCGCGGAGCGAAGCAAAAAGGTCATCTCAAACAACCTGTCATAAATGCTTGCGTGCTCGCTGGTCAGGCATCTCTGCTGCATACCAGGCTGACCCGGAATGTACTTCTGAGGCATCATCAACCACGGCATCTGGGGCCACATGACTGCGTGAGGGAGCCGAAACTCATTGCAGACATCTAGAGCCGCTTCAACGTGGAAGTCGGAGAAGATAAAATCAGGTTTGGTGGTAGTGATTATCTCCTTCAGACCGC
Organism: Fusarium pseudocircinatum; assembly: GCA_013396035.1. NCBI lineage: Eukaryota > Fungi > Ascomycota > Sordariomycetes > Hypocreales > Nectriaceae > Fusarium > Fusarium pseudocircinatum. The sequence goes on along the minus strand of JAAOAS010000060.1, from coordinate 270,139 downwards.
GATACGTAAAAGGCCAGAAGGCATCAAATGCCATTTTGCCCTTGACAATGTCCCTTTTGCCTTGGGCAGTGTTCCAGTTCCAGCGCGAGAAGAGGATGTAGTGCTCTTCATCTTCCTCAGCAGAGATTGCTGGTCCAACTACGTGAACCTTTTGCACAAAAGGATAATTGTCAACCAGCTTTTCTCTGCCCTTCAGTGTTGCAAAGTCAATTGTGTGACCTCTAGCTGCCAGGATGGAACATATTTCCAGAATTGGTGCTGTCTGTGAGTTAACTTCTTACTTCTTTATCGACACCAAAGTGATTTACGTACCTGAATTGGTTGATCCCCCGACCGTGACAACAACGAGAATTTTGGCTTTGGGCAACGACATGGTGATGGCTTTACTCTGGTACACTGGTCTGTGCCCGAATGGACATATAATGAACTTTGTAAACTTTGGACTGGATACAGAGATGGGCTTGTCGAGGTACCCGTTATCCTTGAGTTTGAAAATTGCCTTTAGTTGTCATGGGCGAAGTTGTCACATGTCTCGACTACAACCGTCACATCGAGGTGCGGAAGCATATCCCCACGAATGAGCGATGTGTATGGCTTGTGTGAGAACGCAATATTATCTTACTGCATCAGTGCATCGTGATCAACAACTCAAAACTCAAACAGATAAGCGCTAAAACGTGATATGCGTGATATATGCAATGGCACATATCGCGTACGAACCAGCGTTGCAATGCATGTTGGTCAGCATTTGTGGGCTGATTTCTTCTTGCCCTACGGTGTATTGATTACGTGGTTGCAATGGACCTGCAGCCCTACCCTCGGCGAACCTTTCCAAAATACTGCTACAGCCGTTCCATTTTGACCCTGGTGAGAGGCGGGATCTTTTGCCATACGCAAGCAATGGCCAACACCACTCTGACCACCTGCTTATCTGGTCCAGGCTAAACACACAAATAGGACTTTGGCTCGAAGGCATGCATTGCATATGGGATGGCAGAACTCTGGAACCATGCTTGAAGTACCTAGCGGAGATGTAAATGTACGAATACTCATTGATGAGAGCCGTGATGGTTTCTGTATTGTCACATAAATATTTGTCAACAAAGCTATCCTAACCTCAAAAAGATCACCCCCTCCAAGTAACGTCACGACACCGCGTGATAACAGACATTTCTGAAAAGTGGCCGAATCAGAGTGTAATAAAGTATCCGCGGAGACGTTGCAACTCAGATTGACGATGCCTTCTCAAAACTGCGTGAGACGGAATAAACTCTCAAGAGCTATTAGGCTGTTTGTCTTGCATAAAATCCTTGATAACGATGTAGGGATAGCCTCAATACCACTCACGCCTTGACAACTCATCAACGCCACTGCAGATGAACATGATAATCAGTAATCGTTCAGTGAATGCTCACCCCCACGGTGAATTGGATACCTGATTAGTCCAACATGCACTATCTGGAGAGCTGTTGGATGTAGTTACGATGAGGGGGTGAGGGCAAGAGGAGTAGGAGAGACTCGCTTATTATGTCTGAGCATACCCCTATAATAACTCTACGACGCCTATTATTAGCCATGTGACAAACCTCAAGTATCTCTGCCCTTTCCCCGTATACCCAATTTTTCAACATTACTGCATTATTGTTTCTGAATCAATATCAAGTCTAGCTATGGAGCCCATTGCTGTTATTGGCCTTGATCTCAAGTTCCCCGGCGATGCTACCGACGCCGATGGGTTCTGGGATATGCTGGTAACTGGCCGCTCAGCATGCACAGATATTCCAGACGATCGTTTCAAAGTCTCGTCATTTTACCACCCGGACCCAGAGCGTTCGGGTTCGGTTAGCATTCCTACTCTTTCGTGATATCTTGTCAAGGAATATACTAATCAGCGTCACAGCTTAATGTTACCAGGGCGCATTTTCTGAAGGGTGAAATAGCGGCGTTCGATGCCCCTTTCTTCTCTATCACACCTGCGGAAGCGGGTGGCATGGATCCTCAGCAGCGTGGTCTGCTTGAGAATACCTATCGTGCTCTGGAAAACGGTATGAACCTTGAATCCTTTGACCACCAAGAATCTGGATTGACTCTATCATAGCGGGATGTCCAATGAACAAGGTCCTTGGAACAAACACTGGTGTTTTCATCGGTTGTTTCACTCGTGAATATGAAGCCATCATGTTCAAAGAGACCGAGATACAGCAGCGTTACTTTGCTACTGGTACTGGAACAACCATGCTTGCCAATCGACTGAGCTATTTCTATGACCTTCATGGTCCAAGCATAAGTCTTGACACAGCGTGCTCCAGCAGTCTCAACGCCTGCCACCTCGCTTGTAACAGTCTACGGTTAGGCGAGTGTGATATGGCATTAGCAGCTGGCTGTAACCTGTTCTACAATCCCGACACTATCATCCCACTCACAGCCCTTGGCTTTCTATCTCCCGATGGAAGATGTTACAGTTTTGATGAACGAGCCAACGGGTACTCACGTGGTGAGGGATTTGGAATGGTTGTGCTGAAGAGGCTGAGTGATGCCATCCGAGATGGCGACTGTATTCGTGCCATCGTTCGAGGCTCCTCGAGCAACCAGGACGGTAACTCACCTGGCATTACACAACCTACCCGGCAGGCACAAGTTGACTTAATCAATGCCGCGTATAGATCAGCTGGTCTATCCAAGATGCAGACACGCTTCTTTGAGGCTCACGGTACAGGAACTCCTGTGGGTGACCCCATTGAGGCCAGTGCTATCAGCGGTGCTTTCTCAGAGTATCGCTCCGAGCAAGAGCCAATGGTTGTCGGCGCAGTCAAGACAAACATCGGCCATCTTGAAGGCTCGGCCGGGATTGCAGGTCTCATCAAGGCTATTATGGTCCTTGAGAAAGGCATGATCCCTCCCAACATGGGCTTCCAAACCCCCAACCCAAAGATTCCTGTTCATGATTGGCATCTCAAGTTCCCTACCAAGCCTGAAGCTTGGCCCAGCAAAGGACTCAGGCGAGCTTCGATAAATGCCTTTGGTTACGGTGGAAGCAATGCCCACATCATCATCGATGATGCCTATCACTATCTCCTCGAACACGGTTTGAAAGGCAAACACCAAACGATTGAGTCCCCCCCAGTCGAGGGTTCCAAGTCTTCCATCAATGGAACCAATGGTACCAATGGTCATTCCAACGGCATCAATGGCCACACCAACGGTCATCAGTCTACTTCTAGCTCTAGTGACGATGAGTATATCTTGGTCAAGCGCTTCAAAGGTCATGCCCCTCCCAGTCGTTCATTCTTCTTTTCCACCTTCGACGAAGCTGGAGCAGCCCGCATGGCACAAGCATACAAGGAGTTCCTTGCTTCCACTAGCAAATCAGTAGTTGCTGGGTCTGAGGAAGAACAGCGCTTCTTGAGTGACCTTTCTTACACTCTCATCAACCACCGCACATCCTTCCCATGGCGGTTCTCTATCGTCGCCGACAGCATCGCGGCTTTGGCCGACAAATTGGAGACTAGCCCCTCACCTGTAAGAGCTACTGCGGATCCCAAGCTTGGATTTGTCTTTACAGGACAAGGTGCGCAGTGGTACGCCATGGGTAGAGAATTGCTCTCTGCTTATCCGACATTCAGCACGTCCATCTTCGCTGCAGACTTGTATTTGCGAGAGCTGGGATGCCCATGGTCGCTTGTTGGTGAATTACTCCAGAACCAAGACAAGTCACGCATCGATGATCCTGCTCTGAGTCAACCAATCTGCACAGCCTTGCAGGTGGCTCTTGTTGACCTCCTGGCCAGCTGGGGTATTAAGCCTGCCGCCGTGGTCGGCCATTCATCGGGTGAGATTGGTGCTGCCTATGCTACAGGGGCCATCTCGCAGGAGTCGGCCTGGGAGCTAGCATTCTATCGCGGTGCTCTGTCCTCTCGGCTGGCCAAGTCACCTGATCATACCAACGGAGCTATGCTCTCAGTGGCCATGAGCTCATCAGATACCATGACATATCTCAAGGAACATGTTGGCAGTGCCGCCGGTAGAGACATCGTGGTGGCTTGTATAAACAGCCCTCGAAATGTGACGCTTAGCGGCAGTGCAGCATACATTGACAAGATCAAGGCTGCTGCAGACCGTGATGGTATTTTCGCCCGCAAGCTCAAGGTTGATAACGGTTACCATTCACCTCTGATGGCCACCATTGCCGACGAATACAGAAGCGCAATTGGTGACCTCGAGGCCGGAACCAACATATCACCAAGCCAGATTAATCCAGTCTTTTACTCGTCCCTGGGAGGAACAGTCAGCTCTGTCTCTGCTCTTCAGAACCCCGATCACTGGGTTGACAACCTGGTTTCGCCTGTCCAATTCTCTAAAGCTTTCTCGCTTATGTGCTCGAACACTACTTCTAGCGCAACAGTCAAGAAGCTTGGATCCTCGGCTAAAGCAACAGTCAAGCCCCCAAAGATTACTCATGTACTCGAGATTGGTCCTCATGCGGCCTTGCGTGGCCCCATTCGTGAGATCATGGAGCTGACGCCAGAAGTGAGTGGTATTGGATACGAGTCAGTGCTTCGTCGTGGTGCTTCTGCAGTTGACACTGCTTTGAGCGCCGCCAATTGGCTTTGGTGCCGTGGTTACGAGGTGGACATGTCTGATGCCAGTATAGCAAAGGACAGCTCCCTTGTGGTCAACGCACCAGGATATCCTTTCAACCATTCCAACATCTATTGGAATGAGAGCCGTATCAGTAAAGGATATCGCTTCCGCCCTGCTATGCGACATGAACTATTTGGTGCTCCAGTGCCAGATTGGGACCCAGCCAATGCTGTGTGGCGTAACTACATGCGCCTTTCAGAGAATCCTTGGGTGAAGCACCATCGAATCACTGGTGCTACCATCTATCCCGCAGCAGGAATGCTCGTCATGGCCATAGAGGCTAGTCGACAGATGGCAGACATAAATCGGGTAGTCAAGGGCTTCCGCATCCTTGACGCTCGCTTCAATGTCGCTCTTCGCGTTCCAACGACGCAGAATGGTCTCGAGACGCACTTTTACATGCAGCCCTCAAGGGATCATCCCGACACTGTGGCGAGGACTGTAAGAAAGTTCTCCCTTAGCAGTTATGAGGGCGGTGAGTGGCGTGAGCACTGCCACGGCCTGGTCGTCACTGAGTACGAGCAACCTTATACTGTCGTGGACGATGGAAGAGAAGACTTTGAGTTCCAAGAAGCATGTAAGAATAGGCTTGCGAACGTGGAGAAGGCCTCAAAAGTTGAGACCTCGTTTCGACAGCTCTATGAGCATTTGTCGACCGTTGGCCTTGACTTTGGCGCTACTTTTCAAACCCTCCGCGATATTCGCTGCGGCGATATCGGAGAAGCTGTGGCTACAGTGGAGAGGCAAGACCTCCAGAGCCTAATGCCTTTAGGCTATCTTCAAGACCATCTCATTCATCCCACCGTGCTGGATGGCATTCTCCAGAGTATCATTGTCAGTTTGACAAAAGGTGGCCGTGAGATTGACCAAGTCATGGTTCCCTCCGAGATCGGTGACCTCTGGGTATCTGCTGATCCGTCAACATCCAAGTTCGATGCTGTTCGAGTTTCTTGCTCAGGCAAGTTCCTTGGCATTAGGCAAGCTGAGGCGCGCATCGTTGGTATGGATGTTGATACTGGCAAGGCCGTTTGTACTGTGGACAACTTTGTCATCACTACTGTTGCACGGAGCGAAGGCGCTTCCTCGTCTGACGCTGCAAGAAGACTCTGCTTCAATCTTGATTACAAGGTAGACCCAGTTCTTCTGGACCAAGAGACGGCAGACAAGACACTTCAGCCTGATGCAAAGTGTGGTGCTACACCTCAACAGGCACAGTTGATTCAGGAGGTGGAGATGATGTGTTTCTTGTACATCAAACGCTTCTGGGACAGAATCTACGATGAAAACCGCGACGCCAAGTCAGTTCCTTATCACAAGAAGTATATCGCCTGGATCAAACACCAGCTGGAGAAGTATGACGCTAGTCTTATCCCGCATGCCATGCCTGAATGGCGCGAACGAGCGGCTGATGATGATTACATCAGCCAAATGGAGACCAAGCTACTCACAGAGGGTTCAGCTGAAGGAAAGCTGGTGGTCAATGTTGGAGGAGAACTCCCCAACATCCTCGCTGGCAAGTCTGATGCTCTGGAACTCCTCTTCAAAGACAAGCTTGTCGAGAACGTTTACCGTTCCGGAGTCGGGGCTGAGATTGGCTATGACCGCATGGTGGCTTACATCGATGCTCTGGCCCACAAGAACCCAGCTCTCCGTGTTCTCGAGGTTGGTGCCGGAACAGGTGGCGCCACAAGACCTATTCTCAAGTGTCTCACGACACAAGGTAATGGCGAGATTGGCACGCCACGGTTTAGCCACTATGCGTTTACAGATATCTCGATTGGATTCTTTGAGAACGCTCGAGAAATGTTCAAGGATAGCGCTGCGCGCATGAGCTTCCGCGCTCTCAATATCGAGGACGATCTAGAGCAACAAGGTTTCTCGGGTCCAGCAGAACAGTACGACGTCATCTGCGCTGCCAATGTCATCCATGCAACCAAGAACCTTGAGGCGACCTTATCCAACGCGAGGAAGTTGCTCAAGCCTGGAGGCAAGCTCATCTTGTATGAGATGACCAACACTGGCATGATACGGACCGGCTTTGCCTTTGGCCTACTACCTGGTTGGTGGTTATCGGTTGAAGATTTCCGCCAATTCACACCACTGGCTGCTCCAAGTGACTGGTCCAGATCTCTGAAGGCCAGTGGGTTCAGTGGTATCGATCTGCACATCTATGACTTTCCAGATCACAGGCATCAGATGGTCAGTGTCCTCATCTGTACAGCACTTGGTGATGGAAGTGAAGAGAATACACCAGCAACTTCCTACTCCTCGTCACCCATCAAGGTCATCACTTGTGGTACAGGATCCGATGCAACCACCCAGGAGAGCCTTGCTACAGTTATTGAGAAGCAAGCTACCAGCCTTAGCACTAGTGCTGATGTCGTCAACCTGCACGATGCTGTGGCAGATCTCAAGGATCTGCAGCAAACCCGTTGCATCTTCTTAGGGGACATCAAGTCCGAGTTTCTGGAACATGTTCATGATGATGATTATGAAGCTTTCCAGAAGCTAATTAGTTCCACCAAGACGTTACTCTGGGTTAACCAGGGAGGCGGCCCTTCACCAAAGAACCCTGGCGCTGACATGGTAACTGGTTTCGCTCGTTGCATGCGTGCTGAGAACCCAGGACTAAACTTTGTCACTTTGTCCGTCGATGACCTGGATTCTTTGGACAAGACCAGCTCTATCATTTTGCGAATCCTGAGCTCAGGAGGTGGGAATGAGAACACCTTCTTCGAGAAAGACGGCGCTGTCTACATTCCACGCATCACTGAGGCCAACACAGTCAACCATCTCATCGCTGCCAAGACCAAGGGCGAGTCAGCCAGGTCAGAGACATGGCAGGATGCTAGCAAGGACAGAGCTTTGACGCTACAGTGTGCTGTGCCTGGTCTTCTCGATAGTCTTCAGTTTCAAGATGACGAGCTATATGAGAAGCCTCTTGGACCTTATGATGTTGAGGTCCGCGTTCATGCTACTGGCCTCAACCTCCTTGATGTCATGATCGCTCTCGGTCAGGTCATCGGCGAAGCATTTGGGCAAGAGTGCGCTGGTGTAGTGACTCGTGTCGGAACAGATGTTGATCGTGTCTCTGTTGGCGATCGTGTCTGTGGTCTCCTTAGAGGAACTTTCAAGACCTTTGCACGGGGTTCTCAATGGCAGTTCGCCAAGATTCCCTCAAGTATCGATTATGCGGTTGCAGCGGCAGTACCAGTTGTTTACACCACCGCCTACTATGGACTTCATGATCTCGCGCGCCTCCAACCTGGAGAGAGCATCCTGATTCATTGGGGTGCTGGTGGTGTTGGGCAGGCTGCTATCCATCTTGCCAAGACGGTTGGAGCTGAGGTGTTCGTCACTGTTGGCTCTATTGAGAAGCGAGACTTCGTGCATGAGCACTACGGTATTCCTCTGCACCATGTACTGTCAAGTCGTGACTTGAGCTTTGTACATGGTATCAAGAGATTGACCGATGGACGTGGCGTCGATGTCATTCTTAATTCTACAGCCGGACAAACCCTGCGTGCTAGCTGGGACTGTATCGCACCATACGGGCGATTCATAGAAATTGGCAAGGTCGATATCTTTGCCAACGCCGGTCTCCCAATGGGACCGTTCAAGAAGAGCGTCACCTTTTCCTTCTTCGACATTGGCCTCATCTCGCTTGAAAGAGGTCGACTGTTCTCTCGTGTCCTTCAAGACGTCGTCGATCTGCTTGCCAAAGGATCCATTACCCCACCACAGCCACTTCATGTTTACAGCTACTCCGAAATCCAAGAGGCATTCAGAATCATGCAATCAGGATCTCATATGGGCAAGCTTGTCCTGAAGGCTATACATGATGATGTCGTCATGGTAAGTTATTAACATCACAAAGAAGATATCAACACTAACGCATTCAAGGTCGAACCCAGTCGAAAGCCGACATACTACTTTGATCCTGATGCAACGTACCTTCTTTCTGGAGGTCTCGGCGGTCTTGGACGTAGTGCAGCACGTTGGATGGCATCTCGTGGAGCCAAGAATCTCATTCTTCTCTCTCGGTCTGGAACCACACGGCCTGTAGCTCAGGAACTCATGAAGGAGCTCGAGGAGGCTGGTGTGGCAGCGGCGGCGCCTCGATGTGACGTCTCTGACCGTGCCGCTCTTGAAAGGGTTCTCAGTGATTGCGCAAAAACGATGCCGCCTATCAAGGGCTGTATTCAAGGCTCCATGGTCCTCAAGGACAGCATATTTTCCAACATGTCTCAACAAGACTACTACACTGCCGTACGCCCCAAGGTAGTTGCATCACGAAACTTACATGAACTACTTCCTCGGAGCCTAGATTTCTTCATCCTCCTCTCCTCTGCTTCCGGTGTGGTAGGCAACCGTGGCCAATCCAACTACTGTGTGGGCAACACGTACCAAGATTCCTTAGCCCGCCACAGGGTTGCTTTGGGGCTTCCAGGTGTAGCTGTCGACCTAGGAATGATTCTTTCTGTCGGGTTCGCTGCCGAGAACCAAGAGAGTATGGCTAATCTTCGCCAAGAAGGTTTCAATGCCATGCGAGAAGACGAGTTCCTTGCTTTGCTTGACATGTTATGCGACCCGAATGGGAAATACTCTACCAATGTCAACCAAGAGTCGCGGGCTTCTTCATTTGCTCAGATTGCAGTCGGTCTTGAGGCGCCAGCTACTCTTCGCATCAAGGGCATTCCAGAGCCTGCTTGGATGACTGATCCTCTGTTCAAGCATCTATACCAGATCCGAGGCGAAGGTGATCACGAGGGTGAAGGCGACGGCGAAGGTTCAGCCACGTCATGTTCGACGCTCCTCCCAGCGGCGGCTTCGTTAGCTGACGCAGCCAAGATTGTTAGCGCAGCTATTGTTCAGAAGCTCTGCAAAGCTCTATCTTCAAGCGAACGAGACATTGACGTATCAAAGCCTCTTCACAGTTATGGAGTTGATTCGCTCGTTGCAGTCGAGTTGCGCGCCTGGTTCATGAAGGAGGTTGGCTCTGATGTTGCTGTATTCGACATCATGAGTGGGCAAAGCTTGGAAGAGTTGGCTGAACTTGCTGCAAAGAGGAGTTCATTTGCCAATATTGATGACGAGAAAGAGACCGACTGAGCATGACGGGTTTTGAATTTGTCAAGGAAATTTACTTTTGTCCGTTTTACTTTTGATTGTAACTTCTAATGGAAACTGGGCTTGGGCTGGTTGCACTGATCTTATGCCTGCTTATAGGCTGGTTGCTGTCACCGAGGACTGTTGACTGAGTCTATAACATGAAAATGTATTTTCTATTAAACAACTATTTATTACTCGTATAAATTTCTCCTTAGCATTAATTGATTGAGCCCGGCCGAGTACAGTTGTGTTTCAAACTTTAGGGACAAGCATCCCTGCTCGGGTCCATTCTGAACCAAAAGTCAAAGTGGTTCTGCTCGCTTCCGGAGCTACAGCCACCGAACTCGGTGTTGAATGCTCCGCCGTATTGCTCGTAGGTGATTTCCTTCTCGCCTTGACCGTCGCGGACTTCAATAGCCCAATCGATATGATTATGTCCTCCCTCGGGAGGCTCCTCGCAGTTTGGGTCGCAACCAAGGAGACAATCCCACCGACGTTTCTCATCAAGTGCGCCGCACAAAGCGTCGTTGCAACTAGAGTAGCGGTCCGGGTTGGGCACCATGTTTCTCTCCCAGTTGGTGCAAAGCCAGAAAGGCTCTGAAGGTTCAATGACTTTGCCCGCTGCAATGACAGCACCTTATGTACCAATTCTAATGCTTTTCTATTCCGCTCTAGACTACTCTATATCGGATGTCCGTGAAAGTACATTACTATACATTATGTTTTATATTTTACTGCTATAAGCTGTCTCTTAGGGGGAAGCTGCTGATAAGATCTTATAAACCTAAAATCCTTCAATGCGGCTACTGCAGTAATGTAAAATCGTGGAAACTAATAGAGCCAGTCTGACGTGAGACAAGGTTACGTTTGTTTTTATTTATGCTTCATGTTTTCCTGTGTTGGCTCCTCTTGATAGCCCAGTCCGTTGGATACAACGCAAGCTGAAGGCCTTCGAATCCCATCGCCTTGCTACTTTCAGAGATGAAATTCATCGCGACAAATGACCTTTTCAGGATGACATCATAAATGATATTGGACCCCAAAGCTTGTGGGAAAGCTTAGTGGCAGCAGACGGTGGCGCATGGACTAGCATGAGCTACTTTCTAAGCCCAGGTTCTCCGGTTTGCGCATCAAGGTTCCACCTCCGGCAACAATGTATTTCGCAAAGACGCTGTCCACATACTTCTCTGCGCAAACACGGTGCGCCACACCCAGGTCCTCGCCCAGGCCCTCATCGCCAGCTTGAAAATACCCTTTTCACGGTGGAACACCTACTTCCAAAACGATAGCAGATTATTACAGCCTAGCAGGCTTTCATATGCCCTAATGTCAATATCAGCATGCTTCTAAGCTTTTGAACTCAATGCAAAGGCGACCGGACAGGCGACAAAAGGGTTCAGTTGCAATTTGGGTTGACGTTGATCTGTGACTAGGGCTGGGGTGCTATTCTTAGCAATAGTTGCTCATAATGTTTCGAAGTTGATCCAAAGTTGCTTGAGAATAGCTACATAACATACATAAGCAAGGGGATTAAGGATAGTTAGCGACAACTGAATAGAAATAGCTCATTAAGGCCTTGCTACCTGTTTGTTTATTAATAAGTCTTAGTAGCTCTGTGATTATCATATTGAGGATGACTTGGTCCATGGACTCTATACCGGGAGTCTGATCATGAGCCCGGCCAATTTACTTACATACGAGGTACGTTTCAGCAACATGCCACCTCCCCCCGAGACCGAGGTGATGCGGAGGCCTAGTGCGAAGGTTCAGCACAAAGAGACTTGACTTCTCTAGCCACATAGCTGCAATGTGATACTGATGGCCCATTCTTTTCTGTTACAAGCAGCAGAGATGAGACAGCATTCGAGCCATGTCTGATCAGTTCTCCCCCCGCCTCGGCAGGACCTGGAGCCAATCACTACAGGACCTTTTCTCCGAGCTGAGTCTTCGCATGTGTGTGACAGACGCGATCGTCATCTCCGGTTACCTCCTACTGATTTATCTCGAGGAACTTTGCAGCCGGACTCTACGGTGTTATTGACAAGGTTGACAAGAATTTATATTAATAGAGTTGTTACAACAACAGCTACCGAAGCATCCCGCTAAGATCTCGGATCACACGGTCCCTCAAGTCTCAATTAACGTGCCGTTGGACCCGAAAATACACCAATGGCAGAATGGATAGATGTGGAGCTTGAAGGTCTTGACCGAGGTACTTTTCATTGGCAATGTCTAATTGGTCCAATGTAGCTGTTATTTCGTTGGTCTAGAGACTAATGTGTCTATTCAAGAAGAATGCTGTAGCAATATGCCGTGTGCTACGGTACATATATATGAATGCTTGTCGATACAGTGAGCAAGGCCCAAGAATAAGCTTTCAGGGTCAAGATTGATTGCCTGCATGATGACAAATGTTGCATGGATCGGAATTGATAACCACCGAAGCCCGATTTTGCCTGGTCTGATCAGGACTACTCGTGGATCTCTCAAGAAATGGCCCCACTTCAGAACCCAAATTCACAAGTTGAGAAACTTGAGATTTGACTTTCCGCGGACTCGAACTCCATGGAGAGTCGGGGACCATCTGACACCCGCTGTGCCCAATTGTTAGTAAATGATGTACTACGCGTCACAGCTGATATAGCAATTTCGAGGGCTGGTACGTAGATGTCTAGGATATCGGAGTTTGCAAGGATGGCATTTGAGTTTCATTGTTAGGCATACATATTATGTCCCTTCAACTTTCCACTATATTCCTCACTCTACGCTTCCTCTCCCGCCTCCTCAACAGAACAATCACCTGAGGACCACCGCGCCTCACACTCACTGGAGCAAAAAAACAGTGCAGACCTGCGATTCAACAGTGCAATCTAGCATATCCAAAATCCGCAACAATCTTACAACTCAGCCTGTCACGCTTGAAGCAACAATGGCGGATTCCGACGAGAAGACTCGCCCCGACGACGCCGAAGACACGAAGACGAAAGCTCTCCCACACTGGCGTCTTGTCATCGATCAGGCTGGTGTTACGCCCGAGGTCCTTGCCTACAACTATCAAGGGTCCGGCACCGAACAAGACCCTTTTGTGGTTCAATGGATCCCAAAGGACCCAAGAAATCCCCAGCAATGGAAAGACTCTAAGAAATGGTTCATAACATTAGCCGTTTCATTTGCCACTTTGACTGTTAGTCTGGTATCATCAGCATATACAGGAGGCATAAAACAAATCATGCGAGACTTCCACCTTAGCCAGGAGGTAGCAACTCTGGGAGTCTCTCTATTTGTCCTTGGTTTCGCTCTCGGGCCTTTGCTATGGGCGCCTCTTAGTGAGATCTTTGGCCGCCAGCTACTGTTTATTGGAACCTATGCTGGCCTTACCATCTTCAATGCAGCCTGCGCTGGAGCCCCTAACGGGGCTTCGCTACTGATCTTCCGATTTCTAGCTGGTTCTTTTGGTTCTTCTCCCTTGACCAATGCTGGCGGAGCCATAGCTGATATGTTTGCACCCCAACAACGAGGCCTAGCGATGACGCTTTTTGTGGCTGGGCCATCTCTTGGTCCAGTGTTGGGCCCTATTTGTGGCGGATTCCTCGGCGAGAATGCAAGTTGGCGTTGGGTGATGGGATTCCTTGCTATCTTTGCTGGGGTTATGTGGATCGGAGGAACTATCCTCATCCCAGAAACCTATGCCCCGACATTGCTGAGGCGCCGGGCTGCTAAACTGTCTAAGATGACGGGCAAAGTTTATATCAGCAGCATCGAATTAAAACAAGGAAAGGTCGCTTTGGGCAGTCTCATTAGCACCTCCTTACTACGGCCGTGGATCCTCCTCTTCAAGGAACCTATCGTTCTCCTGTTATCGATCTATATGGCGATTATCTACGGCACCCTCTACTTATTCTTCGCCGCCTTTCCCGTTGTTTTTGAACAGGGTCGGGGTTGGAGTCAAGGTATCGAAGGTTTAGCTTTTATAGGTATAGCTGTGGGTATGGTGGCGGCTTTGATCTATACGATCCCTGACAACAAGCGCTATGTTCTCCTCGATGAAAAGCACAAGGGTTTTGCACCACCAGAAGCTCGGCTCCCACCAGCAATAATTGGCTCTTTTGCAATTCCAGTGGGGTTGTTTTGGTTCGCTTGGACCAATTCCCCATCCGTTCATTGGATTGTCAGCATCATGGCTGGTGCTCCTTTCGGCTTTGGTCTAATTCTGGTGTTTCTAAGCATCATGAATTATCTGGTCGATGCATATACGATCTTTGCCGCTTCAGTTCTTGCTGCTAATTCGATCCTACGCTCCTTGTTCGGCGCAGCCTTTCCGCTCTTTACTGTGCAAATGTATGACAATTTGGGGCTGCATTGGGCGTCAAGCATCCCAGCATTCCTGGCATTGGTCTGCGTTCCATTTCCTTACCTGTTCTACATATATGGAGCGCGCATCAGGACTCATTGCAAATTTGCAGCGGAGTCGGATGCCTTTATGCAAAGCTTGAAGGAGGCCCAGAATCAACGAGAACGGGAGTTAGAGGAGCAGGATAATAGTACCGAGGACGAACGTACAGTGGTTGACGAAGGTGTTATCAGTTCAAGCCATAGACGAACGTCCTCGGTCCATGGTCCATCTTCAGTATATGATGGCAACCCCTACGACATTGATCGAGTTCACACCAGGAATTCATTCTCTTAGCCTTTTAGGTAACCGACTTAGCTCATCTTTAATTAGACTTCAACATTAGAACGCAGGTACTCAATATTCAATTTGGTTCCCTCTTATGGCCACCTGCAACTTGTTCAGATCTATCTCGCCGAGATATCTAATTGGCTTACCGAATGAAGTTGGAAACTTACGATCCAAGTTCAGTATCTGACTAGTCAATGCGTACTCCGGAGTGAACCTAAGTGTATTTACTGTGACTCACTAAGGTGGTGCTCGGTCTGGGTAAGCCGGCAAATATACGAGGTAGGTGCCTCAGGCACCATCAACAGACCCTAACGATGTGAGGTGGATCAACCGAATCTGGCGATTAGGGGTTTGACACAGAGCATTGCCGACAAAGTCTCTATATGGTATGCTTAGATACTGATAGGTTACAACATGTTGTTAAGGGAAGCTGTCGTCTTGAGCGGATTAGCAAACAAAGAAGCTATAGGTAGCATAGACCAAGGTGATGAAAATCTGAGGTCTTTCTAAGTTGATTAGATTGCATTGATACGCCGTTCAGGCTAAGCAATTGAACTCAACGCTAATCACTCAGCTGCCTGATTTTCTATACTAGCACCCACTGGCCACAGCCGCTTTTTACTGATAAGGAATAGGCCTATGGGCCCAGGGGCGTTATGCTGAGCAAGGCAGTCCCCGAAAATTATTTTATCTCCTTACTCTTGCATCTACCTATTTTAATCCCTAGTTGAGAAGACCTCGATTGAACATAAATACACTGCTGAAGATCTCCAAACCTCTTATTCAATCAAAACCTCAGAAAACATCATTTTCAGCCTATCATGGCTCATACCTGGGATCCGAAGCCGGCACCACTTGCCGTTGCCGAAGAAGAGCTCCTGGCTACAAGCGAGGCGGTGTCCAATCTCAGTCAATCGCAATTGGACTCATTCAATGGCTGGGTAGGATCTGAGAAACCTGGAGTACTCGAGGCAAAGTCTTTGCTTACAAAACGATACGGTCTCCGCAAAAACACCTTCTCTTACTCAGAGCTAGTTCTAATGTTGAAGCGGGCCAAATTCCTGTCCAGTGGTGAGGGAAATAGCGGAGTAAGAACTACCATTCCATCTCAAGAGTCTATGAGTTAAATCAAGAGTTATAGGACAAGGTCGACTTTATCATACGAAAACCAGGCCTCAGCCTGCCTCTTGTCCACATGCCTGACCAAAAGGACCGCTTCCCTCTGCTGTTCATGGAAGATAGTTACAAAAATGGCTGGCGAGCTGCCACTTTACTTATCCGCGAGAGTTGCATGCTCAAGCTTATCAATGAGCTCTCTGACAAGCCGGAGTGGTGGCGTAAAGTTAAAGACGAAGCCATCTCCAGCAAGTGGAAGAAGGAAGCACTAGAAATGGACTGGACTTCTCATCGAAAGCATGCTGACTTTACGTCCGCTATGGCTGATGCAGTCAGTCCAAGCTGAACCCTGATGTTCTCAATGCTAATACTTGAACAGTGCATCAGTGAGCTGCGAAGCAAAGCAGAGCTATACGAGAAGACTGGTTTAATGCCTGTTTACGACTACACAACCACAGTTATTAAATCGGACAGTTTACTGATACCTGACCTGGCCAAGGCTCTCCAGGAGGGCGTGAAGCTGTTGGAAGACGTCCCCACAGAGCTGAAAGACTGGCATCCCGACTCCAAAGAGCAAGTCCTGGATCTTGTGCATCCTTCACTATGGCCATTAATGTATGGCCGCTCCAGGGTCCTCGATGACAGAGTCATCGACGTCCGCAATGCCCTTGCTTCCTGTGGCACCGGCGTAATACTACGCGCACCGGGGTCCGAGCAGACGACGCACATCATCGGAGAAGGCGGTTTCTCTGAGGAAGAGGTCATGGTGCTGTCAAACAAGTTCCAATGGTTGCCATGCGATGTTGACCTTGACCCTGAGACAGGCAAAGCCAAGATTGCGAGCTACATCAATAATCTCCACCCACAACAACATGCGCATCTCTATCCCATCATTGAAAGGTTCATCGAGAAATCACTACCAGCTTGGGACATCATTTACGACTGGGAAGACTCATTTGCGGTGCAGCGCCTCACAACAACTGAAGCTGAATATGATGGGTGCCCCTGCCCTGATCTCTGTGACATGGACGACGGCTATAACTGCACTCCATGGAGACGTCCTATCGGTGAGGATGAAGAGCCTAGGTACGACGTCGAGTCGTTGGAAGCAATGCTAGCAGATAATCGTAAGCCAGATAAATACCAATTTGGTGAAGAGAAGGCAGAGGATTATAGGACGAATCCGGTACGCAAAAATCTGGATGACGCTTGGTTTGCATCAACCCACGTCACCAAGCTCCCCGACGCCGATCCAAGCGCAAAGGACTATATCAAGATCCAAGCTTCAGATGTGAAAGCAGACGGGTTCTTCAAGAGTAGCAGTCAGATCCAGGTCATTGTCAAGCTTGCCAACATTCACCTGACGCCTGAGAAGCCCGTCTACGATGGTGGTTCGTGGCATACAGAAGGCTTGCTAAATGAGCATATTGTCAGCACGGCTCTTTACTACTATGACAGCGAGAATATCACTGATTGTACTTTGGATTTCCGGACCTGCGCCGATAAGGAAGACCTGGCTGGCGGCATCTCCTACGAGCAACACTGGCATGATCCAATTGAGCGGACTTTCGATCTTACTCAGGGAGGGAGCATCTTTCAGGATATCGGTTCTGTCCTTACCAAAGCTGGAAGGGCCCTATTCTTCCCCAATGTTTTGCAGCATCATGTTTCACAGTTCAGACTTGCCGATCCCACTAAACCCGGTCACCGAAAGATCCTTGCGCTATTTCTGGTCGACCCAGCAATACCTATCATCAGCACTTCCAACGTACCCCCACAGCAAAGGCATTGGTGGACAAGTCAATCAGGATTGGACTCTGGATGTGGTGTCATGCCACCAGAGTTGATCAGAAAGGTGGTTGATTGCATGGAGTGGCCAATTGAACTGGAAGAAGCCAGAAAGGTGCGCTTGGAACTGATGAGGGAGCGAACATCATTTAAAGTAGAGGAGAAATCGAGATTTGAGAGAATGGAATGGAATTTTTGCGAGCATTGATTGGTATCAGGATACATGTTGACTTCTTGTTGTCTGAGAGTAGGGTAGGTTTTTATAACTTGCTTATGCTAGCATAACGTTTGCACCTTAGCTACCTTAATTATGCATAACGGCTGCATAAAATAAGGTTGAAGAGTTAAGAGTAAATGTTAAAAAAAGCCACTGATAACATACTCTCGGCGACTTTGGCTGGAGACTTTGATCTCCCCATGACTATCTCCATTTGTGTATAAATGAGGGCCAGACTGCTGCTCTTTCGACAACTGGTTCATCTGTATTTTCGTATAGAGTTATGCACTTTATGCACCGCAGTTACCCGTGGCCCTTTGTATTGAGAGTCTGATCTAAGCTCTTTATGGCTGAGTTTGCATCATATCGCGCAATGACAACCTTTGATTGGATGGTATATGCTTAGATTCGGTCGCTACCGAATCCGGGCAAAGGCGCAGCCAACTGCGCCCCACTAGGCTGAGAGTAGGTACTCTTATTGTCTCTGCTTGGAATAAAATGAGAGACCAAGGAGCATCTTCTCGATATTTTCTTACACCCTGATATCCGACAAAATGCCTCAGACAGGTCCTTCATTGTCCCCAGCACTGGGCATCCGCCTTGAAGGAAATCAACGTTCATATTCTCCAGGCGACACAATTATTGGCTGCGTTTACCGAGAAAGCCCTGTCGTGAGTCCAGACTCATCGGTCACAATCTCTCTATCCGGGAGGACCAAATCCAAGATAGTTGTCCATCGTGCAAACACAAACAACACAACTAGTTACCGAGGCCGCTTCAATCTCATCCCCGAGTCTGCTTGTTCCCAAAAGATCTTCCAAGGTCCGCTCCATATTGAAAGCGGCGGCGATGAGCAGACATGGCCGTTTGCGATAACGCTGCCAAAGCATGTAAACCCGAGATACTTGCAAGGCGGGGGCCAAGACGAGAGCTTCATACCTCTTGGCGCAACAGACCACGTTCTACCATCGACCTATACTCTTCGCGCCCTTGGAAACACCGAGGGCTTTGTCGAGTACTTTTTGAAAGCTACCTTGAGGGTCACCAGAAAAGGTCATATTGATATGACCGAAGCTACCCTTCCATTCAATGTCATCAACCTCACCCCTAACCCTCCTATAGCCGACTTTAAGCTCAAAGGGTCACGGAGTCGTCAGAATATTTCGAGCTATCGCCTTGTCCCGGGTATGGAAGATGTCAAGTTGTCATTTTCTCAGAAGATGAAGCAGTCTTTCAGCACTTCTAGTGTACCAGAATTCGTCTACAATCTACTAGTTGACGTCCCATCCGTCATCCAACTCGAAAACCCAACTCCGATTCCGTTCAAGTTACGAGTCATCCCGGATTTGAATGGGACAAGTGAAATCATCAAAGAAGTCCCACAAAAGGTCAAATTATCATCGATCTCTATGCGAGTCGCTAGTAGCACCGAGGTCATTTGCGAAGGAACTCTGTATCCTCATACAAAGGAAAAACGCGAGGAGATTGACCTGTGTGTTGAGAATGCCATAAACAGGTTCCAGGACGACATCTATATCCCATGCACAGATGAAGGGCCCCCGCTCGATATTGGAGCCTTACTCGGTTTGCGTCTAGAACAATCACGACCTGGTTCTCCTCAGCGACCAAGCAGTTTGCCAAAACTCAACCCTACCTTTACCACATACAACATTCGTCATTCGCACAGGCTGACATGGAAGGTCATAGGTGAAATAGCGGGAGAGCGTTTCAGCGCGTTGGGTGCAGTCCCATTGAAGATCTTGATACCAAGTGACGAGCGAGGGCGGTTGGGTGATAAGACCGCAGTTCAAACGACCGAAGCTGAAGCTGCATTTGACGGTGCACCAGGTCCGTCTCAATTGCAAAGGAACGAGTCGTGGATCCAGCCTCCGGATGAAGATGACGCACCCCCAAGCTTTACCGAAGTAGTCGAGGAAGATAAGGGGGCCCGGGTAGCAGAGAAGTCCCGTCAATAGGCGCACATGTTGTTCGGAGGTTAATGTGATGTTATGTAACAATGAACTAAACATTTGCTAGTCTACTACTAGAGTCACTCCTTATTACCCAAGCTCAGCTTCCAATACTTGTTGCTGAATGTTTCCATAACTTCTTCCTGCCTATTAGGTAGAATTATATGGACAGGTAACTGCTTTCGTTCCTGCATCTCTTCACCCTCAGTCTCCCATGACAAAGTCAGAACCGCCTCGTTATTCTCGTCCTTCTGCCAGGAGACGCGAGCCAGTACTGGCTGTTGCCAGGTACCACTCACGGGAACCCTGGCCTCGAACGCCTTGAAGAGACTTACCCGCGGTTTGAAGATGAGCACCCTCTCGCCGTCGATCATGGTGAGCTTGAACCCCGTAACCTCGGTGGTATACTCATATAGAGGAAGGCTGCCCCATGCGTGACAATCCGATCGTTGCGTGATGTAGTCTTCCATCCACGTTGTCAGGTTGAGTTCAAGCTGCTTTCTCCAGGGTTCCCAGAAACTGAAGAATTGGGCTTCGTATGCACCGTTACCGACAATGGATAGAGCCCTCAAACTATAGAAGGCCATTGCTATAGATACCGGTGCGAGCTTATGCGCCTGTTGTCCTTCTGCTTTGGCTTGTAAAGTAAGAGGGCGATTCAGAAGGTCAAAGGCATCTTTACCAGTTACTGCGCCACAGAGAACTGCCCAAATTTGACAATGTTCACTGTAATGGTTGCGAGTCGCCAATGAAGCGAGACCATCCGTGAAATAGGTGCCGTCGAAGCAGTGGTTTCCGATGGCTTGGACGATCAACTCAGCTTGACCTTTGTGTTCATCTGCGCGTGATGGCTTGCCCAGGCACAATTCGAGCGCACTCAGCCTCTGTAGAGTGTATGCAAACAACTGATTCGTGTAGGTCAAGTAACCAGTATCCTTTGCGGCGGGCGGAACTCCGAATGGCTTATATGGATCAGTCCAGTCAACAAATTCCCAGTCGCCAGCTGATTGAGAAACGCAGAGGAGGCCAGTTTCTTGGTCAAGACGACTGCTGAAGGTGTGTAGAATAGCATCAACGATGGGTAGGAAGCCAGCTACGAACTCTCTATCGCCAAACTGCTCGTAATGATCTGTAACCATACATATCCAGAAAAGAGAGAAATGGGAAATAATCTGCAGATGGTGGCAAGGAGCACGACTTGCTGTCAATCCGACTTTGGGCTGAAAAGAGCTGTAGAATTGTAAGATCGCTTGGCGTGCCAGTCGATCATCTCGGGAGATCACATAGGTGAAGAGTGCTGAGCTTCTTGTATCCATGGCGTACTGAAGTTGCTCATAGAATGGGCAATCCTCATAGCAGTCATGCATACAATTCTCTAAAGTGCGTAAGCTCACCTCCCAGAGTTTATGAAACCATGATGGACTTTCATCCTCAATCTCGACTCTGGGAAATGTGGCCAACACTTCCAAGGGGTAATTTGTTTTGATGATATCAATGCCATTCAGAACAAGGTCCGAGTCCAGAGTAACATGAATATCCATGGCAAGGAATCGAAATGTTCGGAAGTGAAAAGGACTGAAGGTTTCATCACTGGCTTCAGCAATGCCATATTGAACCAAACTTTGATCTGACTGAGCGCCCCCGAAGATATACTGATCTTTCGGTCCCACAATAGATCTTGAAGTGTCGGATCTGTCTCCCTTCATTCGCTGGAAAGGTAGCTTAGCAGACCCCTCCTCGTAACTTTCAGACCATGTAATGTCCAGCTTGCTACCACCAGTCGATGGCCGGGCGAAGCGGAAGTCGACATAGCCTGTTATGTGGTAAGGCGCCTCGAGCTCGACATGATGTACAGTGCCCTTGGCCAGGACAATGCCTGCCTTATCCTCCAGGCTCGGGTCCAGAAGCCGTTCCCAAACTTCCTGGGGTTGTATACTTCTGATATTGTGGATCGCTTTGAGATACAATTTCTCTAGCCGAGGGAACGGAATCATTCGAGGGCTCATATTCCAAGGTACAGAAAGACCCCAGTTGACCATGAACCGATATGGCTTTGCCACAACCCAATTAAGCGTATGGGATTTGCGCTGATCAACCCTTTCAAAGACGTGGAGGAAGAAATCGAAGTTCCCACTGATAGGCAGAGATCTGCAGGTATCAAGAGCCGTCTCCCATGTCTCATCCGTCTGAATGTTCAATGCTTGCTGCCCTAGGTCGCTCTCGGTTGAGACTTGTCTGATGTACAACCCCGGGAATGGGGTCCTGGGAAAGCTCGAGGCATTTTGTGACCCACTATAGAACCGAAGAACATGAACAACAATATTGTTGCGGCCAGCAACAAGATATGGCTGAATGTCTAGGACGTCGTAGAACCATGCCTGGTCGTCTCCTTTAACAGGACCAGTGTGAACCACCGACTTGTTGATGTAGAGCTTGTATCTGGTGTCGGCTGTAATCGCAATCTTGACAGGTTGGTAAGGAATATCTTTCAAGTCGATGGACTTGCGGAAATAGACAAATTCGCCCGCAGATGACGATTCTGGCTTCTCGGTCCAATATGGGTGCCAAATCCACGAGGTATCGAGATCGACAGTCATACTGGGGATGGCTTAGGTCGCGACGAGAACTCAAGAGTAGGAATGTGTACATGAGCGGAGGACATTGACCATAGCGTAGAGACTTCTATATGGTAAATAACTCTATGTACGTAGAAACATGATAAAACTGCCGAAGTTGACACGGGTAGAGTCTAGACCCGATACAATTCGTATGGAGATGTACCGAAAGGTCTCATCACAAGATAACTGATCAGACCGAGGTAAGAATACCCGATATGGAATGGATTAGAACCTTGAGACGTGAGTCAAAGATATGTCATATCTGTTAGCATCTCGGTAGAACTCTGGAAGAAGCCATTCATAAACAAAGCTGAGGACGATCTTAGCAATCGGGGACGAGCCCCGATTACCCCACACTTCCCTCTGTGGACCCATGGGCCATGCCCCCTCATTATCTCTCGGCTCGGATCACAACAACTGGGGCACAAACCACACCATGAAGTCCTCTGCACCAACCATCAGCGGCAGAAATTACCCTGGCGCAGTACCTGATCTACCTTCATCTCACTAAGGTGGGAGTTTGACTCGTAGCTTACAGCAGCTTTCTCTTATGTTTCTACTTGCACAAGTCATGTGCTGTAACCTGGGACAATCTGTAAGTTTCACAAAATACTTATAGTAATGAACAGTAATGAACCCGAACCTGTTTACAGGTACTATCCTATGTCTCAAGCAGGTAGTACTTAACGAGCATTTAAGAGAGAAGTGGAATGCTGAGTTAGAAACCAAGCTCGAGGCGAAATGCGGGGGCAAGAAACTTTAAGAAGTCCATGTAGAAGAATTAATAAATACCACTTTTGTCGCACTAGTGTGAAGATAAAAGACTAAATAGATATATAAGGAGGAATTATAGATAGGACACCTGTTTAGTATTACAGTCTTATTAGGGTGATAAATAGCTAGCTGTTAAGAAGATAAATCCTAAAGCTTGAGTACTACTGCAGGGAACAGAGCTCCTGGTTCCAACTCGCTTATCGGAATAGCTTTCTCACATGGAACCCTGACACTGGTATTTGCGGAATTGGCGAGTCTTGACCTTGTTCTCGAACATCTCATCCAGCTCCAGGTAGGTGCGATTCTTCATCTCAGGCAGATCGAACCAGAAGACTACCCAGGCAATGACAGACAGAGCAGCAAAAATAAGACCAGTCTTGCCACCTAGATTGCCTTCGTCCGAGTTAAAGATGTAAGGGACACAAAAGTTGAAAACCCAGGACATAAAACTGTTGCAGATGAAACCGACGGCGTTGGCCTTGGCACGGAGTCGGACAGAAGAGGTCTCAGAGGCAATGATGGGGATGACTGGCCCGGAACCAATGTTGAAAAAGACCATGACGAGGTTGATCATAACACCCATATACCATAGTGCAACTTGAGTTGAGAAAAAGCCAGCGATACCAACGGAGAGCCAGGTTGCAGCCAGGAGTGCCGTGCAGCCCATTATGGTACGTCTGCGGCCTAGATAGTCGACGAGGAACCAGGAAACCATGATAGCAGCCAGGGAGAGACCAGAAGCGATCTCAAGGACCATGATAGACTTCTCTGGGGAGAGACCAGCGATAATCATGAAGTAGGTACCGTTGGCAACAAAGGTGGTACCATGGAACTGCTGAACAATGCTGGCGAAAATGATGATGCGCATCCGGCGAAAATTGGGGCCCTTGAAACACTCTGACCAAGTTACGTCGGCTGCGTCAGCCTGCTCTTGTTTCTCGTGCTCGAGGGTTGATTGAAGGGCGACCATGGCAGCCTCAACCTGGGAAGGCTTATATAGCCACCCAAAAGACTTGCGTGCGCCAGCCTCATCATTCTTTCGGAGTAGCCATGCCGGAGACTCGGGGACAATCAGGGCCGAGATGAAGGCCGTGCCAGCGAGGGCCCACTGAGTGGCGAAGCAGATACGATAGGACATTCTTTGTATGCCGTCAGGGATCTGGCTACCAGCAACAACAGCGGCGATGAGCTGGCCAAAGACGAGCTGAAACTGGAACAAGGAAAGGGCAAAGCCTCTCAGCTTGACAGGGACGATTTCGGAGTTGTATGTCATGCAAGTAGTCGCCATCATGCTGAGGCCCATGCCAATGACAACCTTGCCGGCTAGGAACGTCCCGCGGCGATGGCCCATGGAGTCGCTCAAGTCACAGGTATATACCACCGCGATACCGGCCACAGTGATGATAGATCCAGTCATCATAGAGATCTTCCGGCCGAATCGATCAGCGACCCAGCCGACAATGACGGAACCAATCATAAAGCCAATCTGCATTGAAGCATTCCAGAGAGACAGCCAGATAGATGGCAGAATAGGCATTCCATCTCGAAGTTCGCCGAATCTCTCCCTGTTTTGGTTAGTTAGAATAGTTCTGTGAGATGGTTTGTATTGAGGGGACTTACAGAAAGGCTGGGAAGGCTGTGACGACGCCAACGATGATAATATCGAAGCCAAAGGCCATGGGGCCAGTTGCCATGAGGACGCTGAAGATAACAGACTTGTAGTTCTGTTTGAGCGATTGAAGCAAGGTGAGGGAAGTGGCATCGTGCTCATTGGCGGTCAAGGAGGCCTCCCCTTTTTCCTTCTCCACCATCTCGACGCTGGGCTTGGTATCGTGTTCCATCGTGTTAGTCGTTGGTGATGGATGTATGGCTATTGATATCTGATTGACTGGAGAGCCTGAGGAATGGCCATGATAATGTATATATATATTGCATTGAAGTTATGTGCAGAAGCTCATTTAAAACTTTCCCTACTCCAAATCAAGCAGATTCTGTGAGATGAGATGCTGCAGAATGCGGGGTTTGACTTTCCGCTAGACACGATTGAAGCCCCTGGTTGCGGGGTCTGGGGTCCGGGGTTGGTCTAGTCTGGAAGAGATCAAGGCTGCCCATAAATGTCGGGGCTCATCCCCGATAATTCTACTCCCCTCTCTGTCTCTCTCCAACATCGTCCAGGCTAGTTTCGCTACATTTATCTCCGAGCGGTACTTGCAATGGCAGAGGAAAGACCCTCAAAACGTACCAAGTCAACCAATAGCATGGTCTCGTCGGGTGATGAGCTCCCGCCGCCTGGTGTTAGTTCCCGCACGGGACTTGCGTGTGAGGCCTGCAGACTGAGGAAGACGCGCTGCGTCGGCTTTCCCACCTGCACGTGGTGCCAGCGGCGTCGCCAGTCTTGCGTACGAGGCCAGAACAGTCAGACGAGCCCGTGGGCAGCTCTCCTCATGACTTTCCCGAAAAGCTAGCTAACAATTTCTTGTCATCTAGATTGGATGACTGGGGCAATCAGATACTTGATGCCATATCGAGGGCCAGGGATGAAATTCTCGGCGCATCAATCAGATTCAATGTTGATCAGCCGCCCAACCATACCTCGGTTACGCTCACGGAAAACGAGCACGGTACTTGGCCTCGTCAAAATGTAGGCCAGGGATGCTTCCCGCCGATGTCGAGTGCTGAGGACATTTTACGCTGGGATGTTTTGCGGAATCAGCTTCCGAGCTTAGCCCAGTCCCCAATCGTCACTACGGACCCGTACGAACCTGACCGTTCCACCAACTCCAAGGCTAGTGCCAATACGTCTTCTGCTAGACTCCGAGCTCTGCAGCAACGTTTCGAGACTCAGTTCCTGGTCCAGTATCCTATTATCAGCAGACCTTGGCTTACTCGCTGCGTCCGCAATGTAGCAGAAAGCGACGGAGATTGGAGTGCTGAAGCATGTCTCGTCTTTCTGGTCTGTGCCATCGCATCCTTGTGCGACTGCTCTGCTCCTGATGCCTGGACACCTCAAACCACCTCTATGAGTCCAGCATCTGCGGTTTCAGGCTCGTGCATACATAACTCCCGTCGATCGGCGTATCAATATTGGACTATGGCAAAGCGGAGACTCGGCTGGGCCCTTGATGAACCTGCAGGTCTGCTCGCCGCCCAATGTCTGTGCTTAGCTGGGTTCTGGCATCTGCTGAACTTAGCGCCAAGGAGGGCTCGAAACATGTTCTATCGTGCTATTGAGAGTATGAGGGATATGACGTTTCCAACCTTGCCGGATGATGAGCGGCATCTAGCACGATTCATTTATGTTCTCTCCGCCGACCTTCTTGAGTAGGTCTCCGATTCCTTTAGCTACTGCATCATCCTGATGCACAGTCATGATATTGACCTATGTGTGACAGACGTTTGAATGTTGAATTAGAGCTTTCTCCAGACGACGCCCGAAAAGATGCGACTAACGAATCATTTTCACCAAGCGAAATCCCCAATTTTCCTGCTACGATCAGTCTTCATACGGGAGACATGGCTGGAGGCTTTCCTCTCAAGGTCACAGACGAGGTGCAACAATTGAAACCAATTAGAAAAGACATCAACAAGCTCCTGGCTTCCATATCAAAGGTCTCCAGCTGGCAGGACCTGCATGCGATACTTGGCCAGGCGAAGGATCTACGCTGGCGTCTCAACCAACTCACCAGCCCAAGGAACAATATCTACGAGGAAGTTTCAAGCTCGACTAGACTCAGTCATTCGTTCGATGAGGCGATCTCTGAAGATGAGAGGATGCAGAGAAGGGAACTCACCGCGCGCTTATTGCGTATTTATTTATGTCTGAACCTGCACCTTTCGCCTTCCCTCTTACGGCAATTGGACACAGACACCAATACTCCATCGGCCCAGTCCCCTCAACACATCTTACAAGAGATAGCAAACCTCGCAAATGAGTGTCTCTTGCTGACTGCCGAGGTCTTGTCCTTACGTCTTAAGAAGTGGCAGGATAGAGAGTCTCTCTCAAGCCGTGGTGCCACAAGCAGCAACCCAACTTACCACAATCCGGAAGCAGTGTTCTCGTACCATTTTTCATACATAGGATGCCTAACACTCCTTGCCGTATCTCATGCCAAAGAAAAAGCAGCCCGTGGAGAGATTGACTTTGCCCATTGTCAATCACTGAAGCTACCCGCAAACTGGCGTTACCTGTTTGCTGGTCATACGAAAATGCTACTATCACACGACGAGGGGACCAATATATGGAAGTGCGGATATTTGCTCAGCCAAATTGAAATAGAATCATGAGACTTTTCTGTTACTTCAACCATCGTCCATAGTTGGAATACCAGTTTCAAGGGGTGGTGATTCCAAGCTCACAATCCAGTCAAGATACATCCTGGCATCTGCACTCTCAGCACCCCAATACGCAAGCGCAATCTTGAACTTTTGCATGCCAGGTTCCCAAGCTGGAAGACAGTCTAAACCCGGTATACCACTCTTTGCTGTGGCTATGATCTCCAACGCCGCACATGCACAGTAGCGAATACCAAGCCAGGTCCCGGGGTGGCGATGTGTTGTCAGTCCATGAGTTATAAGGTATCTATCTATCCGAAGAGCCCTATTTGCAAGCTCGTTTGCCTGAGCTCGCAGCGATATGGACAATCCATCGAGGTCTCGATGAAGAACAAAGTGAAGAGCAGGCCTACTCAGTGTGTGGCGAATGATGATCAATCGGAGCCTCAAATATTCTCGCAGGTCATCAGGAGAATGGCCGGACTCGTCTGTTTCAATGGTGATAGGATCCGGAAGATTAACGAAATGTAGCATGATCTGGTTATCTAAATCTGCCAGGGTGTTAAAAATGTCTCGGTAGAATGACTCGCGGTCCACGTTGACTGGTTGATGCTGCTCTGTTTGTTGAGTGGCGAAAAATGATTCGATTCGGATTTCCAGCTTCCGAAGTGAGATGTCTGTCAGGTAGTACATCCAGCTCTGCTCGTGTTGTGCGGCTGATGTGTCAGAACTGGCACCTATGGCGGAAGGGGCTGACCATGAAGGTTCTAAGTCGGGTAGAAGCGATGACATATTCTCATACTGAATCAGCTGAGCGTTTACAATCTCATGTCCCAGTTCCGAAGCTACTTCTCTATCCAAGTTATCATCAGCAAGGGACACTCATGAGGAGACATTCATGATTGGACTCGAACCTTTCCGTCTTGAGACAGCTCCAGAAGAGTTTGCGATGTGCATTATCTGGCTTCTTCTTCGCGCTCCCCAAAGTTGCCTGGATCACGGCTGATCCGCCTAGGCTCTTGGTCAACACATCTTTGCACATGATACTCGCGTTGTTCAAGCATCTCCATGAGGCGAGTGGGTTGAATGTCGTTACATAGTACCCTGCAGCCAGGAAGAAGCACTGTGCACCGACAGTACTGGCGTGGCCCATGATGAAGCCAAGTCTTTTGAGACCGGCATCGAAATACTCGCGGCTACGGAGGTACTGTTCCATATCTATCGACGGCTTGGAGTACTCCTCCAACTTGCTGTGGTCATATGGCGTGCAAATACCCCCAAGCGCACAAGCCATCAACTACCTTGCTAGTCAGCTAAATTTGAGCATCTTACGACTTTTGAGGGGCTTGAGAATTGCAGTAGCTACCAGCAGACATGTAGGTGCATCCCAGCCAAGCCCTTGCTCTTCCACTACGGAGATCTGGTTGTAGAGAAGGTCAAGGTCGACCAGGGGTTGCTTAGCGTGAATGTACTTGATGAACTGTTCGAGAAGCTGCGTCATCTCGGCTCGATCATCGATTCCCCCATTAGGCGGCGGGACATGAGGCGGCAGACGAACAGAAGCATAGTGAGGATCCGCATTCAGCCTGACAGCTTCAAAGTCGTCGTCGGTGTTAATAACCGAGGTCAGAGGGGCCTCCAAGAGGTTGTAGGGGCGAAGGCTCGGCCATGTTAGTGTAGATTCAACCGATGAAGACCACCATGACCGAGAAGGCGGGGAAGTCATGGATGACCTAGAACGCTATCGGTGACTAGTTAGATGATAGCGTTTAAGATGGCAGCAAGTCTTGGTAACATCGGCTGATCTATGGAAGAAGATTGCCCGTCTCAGTTTCGGAGCAGACAGCTGCTGTGGTCAGCTGAGGGGCTCATGTTTAATAACCTCGATTTAGGCCCACTCAAGTTCGCAAGCGTTTTCACTTAGCCTAACTAGCACTAGAGGTATTTTAGACTTTGGTAATTATTGCTCGGGTTATCTACCGGCGAATGGAAAAACATCGGGGCTCATCCCCGCCAGGTTCGTCATCACTACCCTAGACCATAAAAGCCAATGCTGTTCTTCCAAGCCATGTGACGCACAACCGTGATCAGACCGGGAATCGCGACGAATCTACATCATGGCTGCAATGAAAGTTATTGACTTACGTCTTGAACATTACCGGGAGCTTACAGTTATCAACGAGGAGAAGCCTCGCATCTCTTGGTCATTTGAAGGCCTGGAAGAAAAGTGGCTCCAGCGTGCTTACGAGACCTCGTTACAGCATGGTTATGCCAGCAAGGCCGAAGCGATCTCAGTCGTATCCTCTCAGTCACTTTACGTACCATGGCCATTTCGACGACTAGAATCGCGAGAGCTCATAACAGTCAAAGTTCGGGCACAGTCACGACATATGACATGGACGTCATGGTCGGCTCCTCTACAGATCGAGGTCGGATTGCTCAAAACCACCGACTGGCGCTGCGATTTGATTCAACCCTCAAATGACCGTGATTTATCCAAGCCAGTTCAGCTTGCGCGCTTTCGAAATTGCTTTTACCTCAAAGAAACGCCACAACAGGCTCGCTTATACATCACCGCACACGGTCTATACGAGAGCTTCATCAATGGGAACAGGATTGGAGACCACGTGCTCGCGCCGGGGTGGACGTCTTACGACCATCAATTGCCCTATCAGACTTTTGATGTCTTAGCGAATCTAAAGAAAGGAGAGAATGTCATCGCCGCCGAGGTAGCTGAGGGCTGGTATTGCGGCAGGCTAGGCTTTGGAGGTGGAGAGAGGAATATCTGGGGCTCTTCAGTCGGTCTGTTTGCTCAAATTCTCATCACACACAACGACGGAAGTACCGAGGTTATCGGAACAGACAGCAGTTGGAAATGGAGCCATGGACCCCTACTTCAAGCCGAGATCTATGATGGAGAATTTTACGATTCTAGGTTGGAATGCCCTGGATGGAACGGGCCGTCCTTCGTGGATAAGGACTGGCAGAGCGTTCACCTGGGTAAACTCAATCTCTCGACCTTGCAAGTGCCATATGATAGCCCACCAGTCCGGCGCATCCAAACCCTCCCCGCGCAAAAGAAATTGCGGAGTCCCCAAGGAAGCATCATCCTTGACTTCGGGCAGAACCTGGTTGGCTGGGTACGATGTCATCTGAATGGGCCAAAGGGTCATGCTATTCGTCTCGTACATGCTGAGGTTTTGGAAAACGGCGAGTGTGCTACTGCGCCACTGCGACAGGCCAAGTGTACCGACACTATCATCCTGTCGGGTGAGCCTCTGGTCTATGAGCCACGCTTCACATTCCATGGGTTTCGGTACGTGCAAATCATAGGCTACGACTTTGATCAGGTCGACTTGATCAATTTCCGCGCCGTCGTGATCCACACAGATATGCCCCGAACTGGATGGTTCGAGTGCTCAGATGACATGTTGAACAAGCTGCATGAAAATGTAGTTTGGTCAATGAGGGGCAATTTCATCTCGGTTCCCACGGACTGTCCCCAAAGAGATGAGCGTCTTGGATGGACCGGGGATCTACAAGCGTTCGCTCCCACTGCAGCCTATCTTTATGATACAGGAGGCATCCTCAAAACCTGGCTTCGAGGTCTGGCCTTTGAGCAAACGGAAGATGGCAAAGGTATTCCGCCACTTTTCTCTCCCAATATTTGGAAAGGGCGTCCAAATATCCCATCTGCCATCTGGGGAGACGCACTCATCAGTGTACCATGGGATCTTTACCAGTCATCCGGCGACACAGCTTTTCTTGCAGATCTCTATGATGACATGAATGAGTGGTTAACAAAGGGTGTTAAGCGCGACGAAGATGGCCTACTATGGGATGCCAATCACTCTCAACTTGGGGACTGGCTTGAGCCTGGTGCGCCCGCTGATGACCCAGGTAATGGACCGACGGACGAAATTCTCGTTTCGAATGCTTTTCTCATCCGCATGACAGACATCATGGCCCAGATCTCTGGCATTTTGGGCCGTGACAGAGAACGTCAGCTGTGGACCAAACAAGCAGCGGATTTGCGTGCGCGTTTTGCTCGAATTTACATCACTGACGAAGGAAGAGTTGTGTCAGATACTCAGACCGCCCTGGCACTAGCCATTCACTTCTCCCTCTTTCTCACTCCAAAGCAGCAAGACGCAGCAGCAGCGCGTCTTGTCCATCTAATCATACGCAACGCGCGATTCAAGATTGCCACGGGCTTCGCAGGGACACCTATTCTCGGCCACGCTCTAAACAAGATCAACCAGCACCAACTCTTTTATAGAATGCTAATGCACAGAAAACCGCCATCTTGGCTCTACCCGGTTACCATGGGCTCTACAACCATCTGGGAAAGATGGGATAGCATGCTTCCAGACGGGTCACTAAATTCATCCAATATGACAAGCTTCAATCACTATGCATTGGGTGCTGTAGCAAACTGGATGCATACCACGATTGCCGGTATACAGCCGCTGGAGCCTGGTTGGAAGAGAATAAGGATCGCTCCAGTGCCAGGAGGTACAATTACGTCTTGTCACGCACGATTCATCAGCCCTTATGGTGAGGTAGACGTCAGTTGGGAGCTGAGAGGCGATGAGATACATCTGTCGGCCACAGTTCCTGGAAATACAGAGGCAGAAGTCACACTGCCAGGTGGAGAGCCGAAGGTTGTAGGGTCAGGAAGACATGTCTTTTCTCGTTCCTACACTCGACCTGAATGGCCACCGCTGCCTATCTATCCTCCGTTCGTTCCGCATGATGATGATGAGCCTTGAGCACTTGGAGAAGCGCTGCAGCTTAAGTATGAGATGAACCAGAAGTTGAGGATGAGGGGAGCTATGAATTTTATGTAAATAGGTTTTTTAACTCGTAAATGCTGGCTTAATCTTGTCACCATTTGTGAAACTTACTGTTGAGGCCCAATCTATATCCAGTCTCTAGACGGCGATTGCGTACAATGCCGGTCCCTTTGAGTTTTTCATCCTTGCCATCACACCACTATTTCCCCGACCTTCCGTTGCATGGCTCACACAACACTCACCTCGGTAAGATGGTGGGCCCGACGCTATTGTACTCCGTAGACAAGCTAAAAAAAGCAGCCCCTAGCGTCCCCGATGGACATGCATCGACCAGAGTGGAGATGCATTGCCCGCACTTCAGGTATCCGGATCCCGTCTACAGCCCACGGATATTAAAAGAGTGGATGATGCCTGTATAATTTCGACGCAAGCAATAAATCGTTCGTTACGAATGGCAGCTTTGACATGATGATCATTAATGGTTACCATCCTCAGGAGTTTGAGCACCCTCAACTCGGTCCAATCATTGGAAGAAAGCGAAATGAGCACGTCGTTCAGTTTCGTAGCATTCCATACGGTCATGTTGCTACACGTTTCCGACATGCCACATTGATCAGCGAGCTACCGCCTAAACAGCGCACGTTCACGGAATACGGCCATGCCTGTCCTCAAACCGAGCAGGGCATGGAGCCGTTTGGTGGTCCTATCCCAGGAAACGACAAGCGACAATACGATGAGTTTTCTTGTCTCAACCTGACCATCACGGCTCCCATGTCGGTTTTGAAGTCTGAGAGTACCAACAAAGTACCCGTCATGGTATATGTCCATGGTGGAGGCTTCACAGTTGGCGCGCATTACGGTGGCCCTAATGGTAACTCGACTCCTTTTCCGTCCAGTCCCCGAAGCTACTAAGTTAACATCAACAGATACAACGCGAATGGTGACACAAGCATGCGAGGACTCGAGACCCATCATCGTAGTCAGCATCCAGTAAGCAAATGCCATCTCCTCATACACGACGACTGATTACTGACTGGGTCAAGCTATCGGCTTCATTTCCTGGGATTCCTGGCATGCCAGGTAAGTAGCAATATATGTGACACATACTGTAAACCACTCTGACAGTCTCCAGGACCTCGTCGACGAAGCCGCAAACCTTAACGAAGACCCCTGCAACTTTGCATTGTACGACCAACGCCTGGCCTTTCAATGGGTCCAAAAGTTCATTCCAGGCTTTGGTGGTGACATCAACAGGATCACAGCATTTGGCGAAAGCGCTGGTAGTTCCTCACTTGCCTTCCACCTGAGCTCCAACGTGCCACTCTTCCATCGAGCCATTCTACAATCCGGGACTGCATCAGCAATCAGTCCCAAGCCCCTCGCGACCAAAGAAGAAGAGTATGAGGCACTGCTTAGCTTCTGTGGGATCAACTTGGATGATCCTCAGCGCCTCGAGAAGCTTAGAGCTGTGCCAATTGCCAAGATTGTTGAGGCAGCCTCGTCTATCAACAAGGCAGCTTTCTCACCACTGGCTGACAAAAGCTTCTTTCCAGTTATTCCAAATTATCTCAATCATGCAAAGATCATATCCGATTGCTCCTGGGTAGATGCTATCATCACGGGTGATGCGGTCTTTGAGGTCAGTAGTAAGCCTAGTGTCTTGTATCTATCATAGGTCTGACAGAGCTTAGGGCTACCTGTTTGCCCACAACCTCATGGATGTGCGGCCCGAGGTCTTTTACCAGCACGTGGAAGATGCACTTGGAGTAGAAAACGCCGAGAGAGTACTTGAGATATACGAAATATCCAGAGCCATGGATCAGAACTTGTTCT
This sequence comes from Fusarium pseudocircinatum, assembly GCA_013396035.1. Lineage (NCBI taxonomy): Eukaryota > Fungi > Ascomycota > Sordariomycetes > Hypocreales > Nectriaceae > Fusarium > Fusarium pseudocircinatum. The sequence continues at coordinate 236,321 of JAAOAS010000060.1, read as the reverse complement.
GGACCAGGTTATGCACATTATGTGGTGATGTAATGTTCTCCTGTAAGACCAACTCCCATTAAAGCCATCGATGTCAGCGAGGCTAACTGAGACGCAAACAGTACCCTGCCACATTCTATCAAAAAAGCTATGGCAGAGTGGCAAAAAACAGTATCGTTGTATCCTCTCACTGCGAAATCCCTTCCCCGGTTCTTTTTTCTCCAACGTTCTTGGCCATCATTTTATCGAACTCATCTACCAATTCATGGCTTTCATGGAGCGTTTACCTCTTCAGCGACAGCGTGATATCTGCATCGGCTTCGTGCGACGATGGACGGCCTTTGCCTATGGAGAAGAGCCTTGGTCTCAGTACACATGGGTAGATGAGGCGGTGGCCGTAGCAGATTCCCGTGAGGGATGGGTCGTTCGATCACGAGTGAAGGACTTGGAGGTTTCTGCATATGACGAGGGCGGTCAGCGTCGATATGAGAAGTGGGAAGCATTGGATGAGGTGTTTCGATCACTAGGGAGTAAGGCGCCCGAGGCGGTTGGAGCTCTTAGTTTTCCGACATTAGTAGCTTTGGGAGATAATTAACTGATTCTCGATGTTATCTACTTGAGTCCAAATGATGGAGCAAGGCCAATACATAGATAGATAGGAAAGGATCGCTGACCGTTACGCTGCGACTAGATAAATACCATTTTAACAGTAGATCTTCCTGTCTTGCTTTTGACTAAAGCCAAGACCATTGACTTGCTGAAATCCGGGACGCTGGTTTCCTCTGGTCGAAGCCTCTGTGCTTCCTTTATTTTCACTTGCGCCTCCCATTTCCCATTGGTAACCTTGACATCTTCCAGCTCCTCACCATCAACATAGACATGCAACTCAGAGAGTTCGTCTTCATCAACTCTACCGAGAATTCTCAATTCTCTTTCTCCATTTCCCGTTGATGCTTTCGCATCCATAGTCAGCTGGGGTGGTGATGACCCAATGACCATACTCTCTTGGCCGCCCACAATAGTATCTGTCACCAGCTGCGGGGTTCTCAATGGCTGCTGACGAAGATAGCTTCCCTTCTCAAAGGCATAGGCATATCGAAACAAGTTGTTGTCATCATAGGCCTTGGATGCAAATGTGAGATTGACGGGCATTCTCGTATCAGCCATGACACCCATTGGCACGCTGACGGTGGGAATGCCCAACTGGCGGATTGCGCAGTTTCCATTCGAATACAAAACACCATTGAGCCACGCATGCTTTGCAGACTCTTCGTCAACATCTGCATCGGCTTTACCCACGTCTGCATTACAAGGCCATACAAGCATGTCCAGCTCCAAAGAATCAAGCCAGTCTTCAAAAGCCGACTTGCGCTTCAACTCAAGATTCTGAAGTGCCGATCCGAGATTTGGAATGTCGTAAGTCGGGACGCGGCTATTGGTGATATGGGCAACAACAGCTGTATGTCGAACAAGAGGATCGTCGGCGTCGTACCTATCAGGTAAGCATCCAGGAGGATGGGGAAATATGGTCGACGATTCGACTTGTGCAAGGGTGGTTGCCACTTTGCTATCTTGATTTGCAGCTAGGAAGTCGTCCCAAGAATAGGCCATCAATTGGCACATATCAATCTCATTGCGATGAGGCGGTGTTCCTGACTCGCTCTCACCATCGAGAGGTTTCTCAAACTCGGTGACGAGTGGAAAGTCTGTCTCAACAACAGTAGCGCCTAGTCCCTCAAGTATCGTCCTGGCCTGCTTCCAGAGGTCGATCACACTCTTGCGAGTATGAACCTTTCGTGCATCGGGGTCAGAGTCGATACCGCCAATGTACATCTTTGGGACGCCGATCCTCTTGCCCTTGAGAGCATTGGGATCAGAGAGATCAAAAAAAGTCTTGGGTCGCACAGAATCGACATCGGAGAGCTTGACGAAAGGCTGCTCACGCCAAAAGTCGCAGCTCGTCTTGTTATCTGCCGCAACAATGACATCCAAAAGCGCAAACATGTCTTCCATAGTTCTTGTGTGAGGAACTACAGTATCGCAGGTGGGGAAAAGAGGCCAATTCCCTCTGATTGATATGAGTCCTCTGGAGGGAGTGTATGCCACCAAACCGTTATTGGAAGCAGGTGAACGGCCAGATGAGATGGTTTCCTCTCCCATACCAAAAACACCAAAGCTTGCTGCAGTTGCTGTGGCGGATCCGTTAGATGATCCCGAAGCAAAAGCAGCCGTGAGATAGGCTTCGTTGTAGGGCGACTCAGCACGGCCATAAACGCCTTGCTGCATACCACCTGCGGCCATTGGAGGCATGTTGGTACGGCCTAAGAACACAGCGCCAGCGTCTCTGAGCTTCCCAACAGTGAACGCATCTTCGTTTGCGACGAGATCTTTGAAAGCGGGAGACCCAGCAGCTACCGTCATACCTCGGATCTTATAAGAATCTTTGATGGTGCAAGGAATTCCATCCAGCAAACCCAGTGTCTTGCCCATTGAGCGACGCTGGTCCGATGCCTGAGCAGCATCAAAGACATCTTGATTGATGATTGGGATGGCGTTGAGTTGAGTGGTTCGGCGATCATACTTGGCGATTCTCAGCAAGTGCTTAATGGTCAATTCAACGCTGTTGATATGGCCTTGAGACAGTGCAGATGCAAGTGACGCGATCGAGGCCTCCACGATAGAGAGTGCCTGCAGAGTCAGTATTTGTCTAGCCTTTTTGACATTGGATGGCAATGCAGCTTACATTACTCTGGTCGTCGATAGCCATGTTGATAGGAATCTAATGTTTCAGGAGCTGTCTCTAGGCGATAAAGAGTGATGGAAGCTCCAGGTTTACAGTAAGACTATTGATGAGAAAGCATTATTTAAATATGCCTCAGAATACCTAGTAGTGCTTCAGTGTGCGGGAAATTAGACCTGTTAATTAAAGTATACAGCTGTTAAATAATGTATATAAAGAAAATTATCGTATCAATTAGCAGCTGATGAATTATTTACCAGCTGTTAATTGTATTTATCAGGATAAGGCAGTTTATCTTGACTGGAAAGTCTGATAAGCTCTTATCGTGTACTTCTGATTTGCTGGCAGGGTTACACGCTACTAAAACAGTCTTATCCTCGACGCCGATGAGTACTTCAATATTGGATATAAGCCCGTGACTGCCGTACAATCAGGTCGATGTCCCGATACTCTAAGTCTCAATTGCTTGCGTGTTCTTCAAAATGACAGAATCTTCAGTCCACCATGATGATGTTCCCGGCACTGTTCGCCTCGTTGACATCAACGGAATGAACTCATCGGGGCCCCACGACTCTCAGCACAAAGATATTGTCCTCGTCCCTCGCCCAAGCTCCGATCCAAATGACCCCCTCAATTGGTCGCATCGTCGAAAGCTTTTAGCTGTCAGCATGGCTTACCTTTACGTCCTCGGAACTGGTATAGCAACCTCTCTTCAATATTCCGTCCTCGCAGATATCACAAAGGATACCGGCATTTCTACTGCAAACCTCGTCCAGGGGACAGGAGTCATGTTTCTGTTCTTTGGTTGGGCTTGTCTGATTTGGCAACCGATCGCTCTTACATACGGACGGCGTGGCGTCTATCTTACCACCATGTTGCTTACGATTCCGATAATGGTTTGGACAGCCTACTCGACATCTGCTGGAGAATGGTTTGCTCACAGGATCTTGATTGGTATCATCGTATCTCCAATCGAGTCTCTGTGTGAGGTTACCGTGTTCGATCTCTTCTTCGCCCATAATCGTGGGACTTACATGAGTCTCTACGTGGCTATTCTCTTTGGATCCAATTTTCTTGCACCTCTCGTCGCGGGATGGTTTAACGATGCTTTCGGGTGGAGATGGACGATGCATTTTGGAGCGATTATATGCGCAATCTGCTTCGTTATAATGTTCTTCTTTATGGAAGAAACAATGTACTTCCGCGGATCCTCACTCGAAAGCCAAACAGTTACCGATACCGAACGTCAGGGCTTGGGGACGTCCAAAGCCGACGGTAAAGAATATGAAGGATCACCAAGAAACTCTCTGCCATCTTCTCCATCGGTCATCTACGGGGACATCAACTCTGGCTGGGGAAAGTACAGCTGGTTTAAGGTTGTGGCAGGTCGACCCAGTAACACAGACATGCTGCGGATGGTCTACCGGCCTGTCTTTATGATCTTCCAGTTCCCGACAGTTGCATGGGCTGGATTTCTCTATGGGATCAATCTTGCCTGGTACAATGTCCTGAATGGAACTGCCAGCCCCGTTCTATCAAGCAATCCCTACAATTGGAACGCAGCATTGGTTGGTTGTGTATATGCAGGGCCGATCATTGGAGCAGCTGTCGCTTGTCTCTGGGTTGGAAAGGCAGCAGACTGGATTGCTTTATGGCTCGCGCGCCGCAATGGGGGTATCAGGGAGCCCGAGCAACGCCTTTGGGTGCTGCCCCTCTCAGGGATTATCTCATCGGCTGGTCTCATCACATGGGGTGTTGGTGCATACTACCACGTCCACTGGATCGGCCTCGTGTTTGGTCTAGGTATGCTTACAGTTGGATGTGTTGCTGGAGGTGCAATTGCTGTCAGCTATAACGTTGATTGCTTCAAAGAGATCGCGGGTGAAACAACTGTCTCCATCATGTTGATCCGCAACACGATTGGCTTTGGCTTTAGTTATGCTATCACGCCGTGGTGGACAACCCAGGGGTTGAAGAACTGCTTCATCACAGCAGCTATGATTTCACTCGCGTGCACACTCACCTTCCTCGCCATGATCGTTTATGGGAAGCGAATTCGACGATGGTCTATACCATCCTACAGGAAGTACATGGCTAGTATGGCCGTTTCGCACGAATAAGGGAAGGAACGAGAGTCAGGACAGACCTAGCAGATCACTTGCCCAAGTTCAGAAGAGATGGAGATAGTCCGCAAGGAAGGTTCATTTCGTGATTATCCAGTTTATATAATACATTTTGCCAGCTTTCGCAATTGTTCCCTTGCCTCGGTCGCCGTAGGAATGTCCTGCTCCAAGTTCTTGACAATGTCCTCCAAATAGGTAACGAGCCGACCTACAGCAAATTGCGATTGGTTCTCATCATAAAGAAATGCATTATACACCATATGGCCGACACCAAGAAGTTGGTGAACGATCTGACTGCTTGCGACCTTGAACATGATAAGAGAAGCTTCGGTGATCTCATTCAGAAATTCTTCTGCCACTTTGATCACCTCATCAACTGGGGCCTGGCAATGGAGCAGACCCATGATATTTACCAGCGCCTCAGTGCAAGTTATTTGAACCTTCATGAACTTGCATCGGTTGCTCTGAAGGTCATCGTGTGGCCGCGACAGGACGCGGAGTATAAAAGGTTTGCTCGCTTTTAGTTGATCCAGACTCTCGAGCAATGCGTTTGGGGACGGGCGGTCGCAGTAAACGGCAATGACACCTCTGTGAGGCTTTCGCTGACGAAGATTAAGTATCGCATACTCCATCAATCGGAACAGATCGGTGATGTAATCCCATCCAGCTGTCCAGGCCTGCGTATCGCGACTCATAGCAGGTGTGATACGAGGGTAGAGCACTGAGACCTGGGCCTCCGGAAGACGGATGATGTGCCCAAGGACGCAAGCTGAATGAATCTCAAGACGATAAACGCACCAAAAGAGACGTCTTCGATCATCTACCTCTAGTAGGGAGATAGAGCTATCCCAGTTATTTTCCATGTTGAACCCATGCTGGGCGATCCATGCATGGCATAATCCGAGGTATCTGTGAAGGTCACTCCTGTCACCGCTTCTGAGCGAGTACACGGCCAAGAGGCCGAATGCTCGTAGGTAATCGAGATCGGGCGTGTCCGGAATTTGCGCTGGAATATGGGAGGCGGCCTCGTTGAAGTAGATGCCGCTGTCATGCGAGATGACATCGCCCAACAATGCACTATCGAATACCGCTTTGAGAGTGAGACTCTGGGCGCTCAGTGCACATAGTGCCATCAGGAGCAAGTATTCAGTCTGACTGGTACTAGGTATGCTATCTGCCCACCGTCTTTCCAGGTCATTCTCGGAAAGAAATGGAAAACTTGATAATTCAGCAGCAGTTTCAGTGCATCGGCCGGGGTTATGACATACTAGCATTGATACATTGTATCCCGGTAAATGTCTATCAAGCGACAGATACATTGCTGAGACCTGAAATTAGAAATGTCATTTTCGGTCTGCTTATGGTTGTTGCTCTTCCCAGCTGGCACAGTTGGCTTCCGACCTCGTTTCCGAACAGGCCGAGTCATGGTGCATTCGGCCCCGTAGTCAACGCATGTGAGACAAGCTCGGCGATCCTCCAGGGATGTCGTCTCGGTTACAGATGATCGGCGGCACTTCAGGCCTCTGGAGTGACAAAAGTCGCAGGCTTGTAAGGCCCGCCTTCTTTGAGTGCCTGCCGATGTACGCTGCATTCTTTTCACTCCCTTTAGTTATGATGTTATAATTAAGAGCGGTAAAATGGCCTCATTGTCAGCAGGGCAAGGCTTGAATAATAGAGTATTTATCAGTTGTTGAAGCTTATCAATTTAGCAGCTGATAAATAACCGTTGATAACATACCAATGAGTGGAGTACGTAAGAGCCAACCACATCCAGGCGATCATCCTTAGCGAACCAGTAGAGTACTCACTACTCTCTAGTTTCATCCACTTGGCAGATAAAAGCACAAAGACAGGACGATCGTGATCATTATAGCAAAAGCTCGGTAATCCTGTATCACTTTGTTATGTGAAGAGGGAGGATTCATAGCTTATCGGGGTACAACCCTGGATTTTTCCTGATACTGTTTATTAATCGACTCTTGGGCTCCGTGCCAATTGCTACCCTGCAATTAATCATATGGGGCTTAAAAGTTAATCCTGGTATGCGAGAGCAAAAACTCAAGCTCGACGCAAACATGCACTTTCACCTTGAGCGATTTCGCCAATTGTTAAGCGAGCAACGAGATGGCAGTAGCGAAGTGACGGAGGCGTGTTCCAATGGAACGAAACAGCCCAATGAACAAGCACCAGTTGACTAGAACGATAAGTAGTAACGCTTGCGATAGAGTCTAGCCAACCAAGTGTAGGAATACGAGTCGTTCGGCTACAAACTCAGAATTTTCTTGAGCCGATCCATTTCGGATGTTCGAGACTTTCCCTCTGAGCTACTTGCCGTTCTGAAAGCGTGGAGGAGGAGCGCATCTAGGAATAAGTATATGTTTTCTATCCAAAATCTCTTAGCTACTTTTAATAATTCAGATAAACTTGTTTAACTCTCCGTTCGACTTCCAGACCTCGTAGTTAAAATCCGGTTGGAACTCTATATATAACGTTTCCTTCAACCAGTCATATTAACAAAAGTTTCATTTATATGAGCCATGGGGAAACTCACTGGATCTTGATTAATCTTGGCTGTATATTCAGCTTCCTTGTCATCTACATACTTCTTAGGAAGACCAGAGCTCTCTACCAGAAGTTGGATTTCACACGACCGCTCCATTAAGGTAAAAAGATAAGCGGCCTCATCAACAGTTGCTCCGCAAGTAAGGATACCATGGTTTTGTAGGATGGCAACCCGGTTAGCGCCCAACGTCTCGGCAATCCTTTCACTCTCGTCGCTCTCGAGCACGATTCCCCCAAAGTTCTGGTAAACGGCCTGAATGCCTCGAAAAGTGCAAGTGTCCTGGCTGATAATATCGAGAGGTCGCCCGAAAGTTGCCCATGCCTTGCCATAAGGAGAGTGAGTGTGGCAAGCGGCGTTGATATCGGGACGAGCCTTATGAATAGCACCGTGGATGCGGAAGCCGGCTGTATTAACTGCTGCTCTCCTTCCACCGACAACCTGGCCCTCCTCATTGATCTGGACCATATCACTAGCTTTAAGCATCCCAAAGTGCTCACCAAAGCTTACGTATTGTCAGATATGGAATCGCTGCTACGCTGCACCAACTTGGACGAGAACTTACGGGTTGATCCAGAAAGTGTTGCGGTCTACTGGGTCACGAACGCTAATGTGCCCAGCAGTACCTTCAGAATAGCCTTTGCGAGCAAAGACTCGGAAAGCAGCAGCCATATGCTCGAGCTGCCACTGTCGCTTCTTGTAAGGGTCGTCAAAGTGAGGAATGCCAGGAAAGGAATAACCTCCGGTGGCAAAAGCGTCTTGGGGCTTCTGGCTCTCAATTCCGGCGGCAGGCTGAACTAGAGCTTGTGTTGAGGGGACAGTGTCAAGCGTGAGAGATTGCATGGCGGCGGTGGTGGTAACTGCAGACATTTCGAGAGTATGAGGTGATGTGGGCAGTATAATGGGTGTTGTGATTTGTTAGTTTGGTGTAGAAGTAAATTAAACAAGACAAGAATAGTTATCTAGTCATCCTTCGATGATAACGTAGATGCGTGCAACGCGCTGCATCGGTAGGTATTTCAATCAAGGTAAAAACTGTTCCTATTTCAGTGACTCCCTATAAGGTTTCCATTGAGATAACAATAGTAGCGCTACCAGAGACCAGATGAGAATGTAGTGGCTGCACGCGATAAGCATATGGAAACCTCCAGTAACGGCAGGAGAGAGCGAGAGCGGAAAGGATATCCGAGTTTAGCGGCAGCGCCGGCATTTGATCCCGAAAATCGTGGTGGGGGAAGATTGTCCATGCGATTCAGTCGCGAGATTTCTCTTACATTCCATGTTCCCTTACCTTAACTTGGGAGCGCTACAATCTTGCAATTTCGGTCCCGACTTCCCTTTGGATCCTTCGTCCATTTCATTGTGCGAAAGCGGGCAGCAACAACATTCTTGCATGAGCCTGTCCTCACATTAGCCCCATGTTCATGTCTATGTCAGCTGCTGCGGCTGCCGATGCACCTGCACCGCCCCAAAAGCCCAAGAAAAATACCAAGACATTCTCCGGCTGTTGGACCTGTCGTGTGCGCAAGGTCAAGTGTGATGAGGCAAAGCCCCACTGCCTGCAATGTCGCCGGAAGGGCACGCAATGTGAGGGCTATGGGGTGAGACTTCAATGGGTCAACGACAATGATAACGATGCCGAGTCCCCTAACATGCTCCCCGCCAGGAGTAAGATCACGCCTGGTAAGTTTGCCAACTTTATAGCGTGTGAAGCCCTGGTACACTCTGATTCGAAATGCAGATGCCAACAGTTTGGCTCTGTCCTACAGCCGGGTAAATCACATCTTGAATACATTGGACTCTTTGGATTCACAATGTAAGGCAACAGGAACCAAGGACATCTCTGTCTTTATTGAATTTTTTGGAGCCTTCGGGACAGGTCAAGAGGCACCCCCGGTCCCCATGACCCAGACATGCACGACCAAGTCCATTACTGATAGCAGGGATGAGATTTCGTTGGTAGAGGTTGACTCCAGCCCCAGTCCCATCGGCGAGCAATCAAACGATAACTCGCCGCTGTCATCATGTCGCTCGTTTGGACCATGCGGTGGTGGTGATAACCAGGTCCTGACATTTGATCAAATCACAGATTTGGGCCATGTCGACGACAGTCCCAATGAAATTGATGTGGTTTGTATGGAAGATCATAATGTAATCGAAGATGGCGAGACACAACTCCCTCTAAACTTCAGCGATTCCCTGACCGCTACCTCGTTCATCCTATTTCCTACTCCCTCCTTCCTCTCCTGCAACGAGAGGTTTCTCCTATACCACTACGCAAAACGGGTCTTGTATATATTCTGTGTCGTCGATCACGAAAAGAGCCCATGGAAGACTATCCACCTATCAAGAGCCCTCCATGCCGTTGGAGAGTTGACCGTGCAAGGTACAACGTCGCGAATACAAAATGCTCTGACAAGTACCCTACTCGCCACAAGCGCATTTCTTCTCGCTAACGACAACAAATTATCACATCGGACTGATGAAGCCCGCAATTGGAGAACCGCTGCTGAAAACTATAGAGGCAAAGCAATCAAACTCCTCCGGGATGCTGTCGAGCAAGAGTTTTACCACGAGTCTCCGCCCAAGTATAAAGACTTCCTGGCCACCACCTTGTCCATGATTACTATCAACGTACGCTCTGGCTGGCACTGTGAATATTTATCTTATCTAACAACTACCAGGTAGTTTCGGGTGACATTGAGACCTGCGGAATTCATTTGGATGGCGCATTTCGCCTAATAACCCATGCTCAGAAGTGGAAGCGCACTTACTCGCCCAAAGCTCAGTCTCTGCATCGTATCTACTTTTATCTAAGGGCCATTTACGAGAGCACAGCTCCACGCCAATGTAATGCGAACCGGCGACTCTCTTTATCGAACGAGCCTCGTAACTCAGATCCATCGCGGCAGGATGACATCTTTTGCCGGCATCTTCTTGACGAGCAAATGCGAGGATATGAACCTGGCTTAAACCTCGACTTTGATTCACCTATTACTAGCTGCGAAAGGATTTACGGAATTCCTCATAGTCTACTCTACTTACTCACTCGAGTCATCGACCTCATCAACAAGATGCCTGTTACAGCCAATACATCTTCCGCGGGACTCGTTCCAGAACATCTCGTTGGCGAATGCGACGATGTAGAAAGACGCATCTTGGCTTGGCCGGAGGCTGTAAATCTACAACAGAGTATCGATAAGGCCGACTCTGCAAGTTCTAGGATTGTATACCACCACACTCTAGCCTTTCACAACGCTCTCGTTATCTACTTTGCCCAGCACATCCCCCTCGTTGGGCACCGCTTCCTACAACCATATGTTACTGCTGTCTTGAAGAGCATGGAAGCTATAGAGATGTTCAAGATTGGAGCTGAGACTTTGGCAGCACCCCTCTACTGGCCAGCTTTTATCGCCGGTAGCGAGGCTTTTGAAAAGGGTTTACAAGATCGCTTTCGCCTGTGGTATGATCATGTGCAGGTCTATAGGATTGAAGCGCTGAGAACGGGCATTAAAGTGCTCACTGAGATCTGGGAAGCTGGTCCATCGACGGGACCTCGTACAACGTGTTATTGGCGGGCTGCTATTGAACGATTGGATATACGATTAATGCTTAGTTGAGATGAGCAATACTTGGTCTTTTTCCATGGCATTATACTGAGAGTTCCAGCTAAGTATAAGTCTTATGTTACACACTATATATCTGGGCATTCTTATCGCACGTATTGAAGCCAAGTTTTCTTTAGTTCACAGCGTATTTACACAAGACCCTCGAAGCCTACAAGTCATAAAGGAATTATTTAACAAACCATAAAAAGAAATCCACTACTGAAAATGTATAAACTGTTCTCTACGGTAAACTTATTGAAATAAACCTCAACAAATGTCCCAGAACCCTTTCTATAAGTGAGCACGGGACACCTTGCTCAGAGCCTGGATCACCTCCTGTGCTCCCATGTCTCCCGAGGTTAGGGCACCCTCCATGTAACCTTTCCAATGGTTAGAGTATTCCGTGCCGACAAAGTGAATGTTGGCCATGGGCTTGCCATAAACGTCAGCAAACTTGGTATAGTGGCCTATGGCGGGGATGGGCGCAAGAGCGCCGCGGCTGTACTTTTCGTCTTGCCAGACTTGGTCGAAGATCTCGATGGGCCGCCATAGTTCCGACTCTGGTCCGACCTTGTAGACGTCGGCTAGTTGCTCTAGCACGGCGCGGCGGCGGTTGTGAGGGCGAAGCCTGCTCCATTTCTCGCCGGGCTTGCCGTTGACGAAGCATGTCAGGGCGTAAAGCCCTCTCTCGGGGACACTCGAGTCGCGGGCGATACTAATAGGACCGACGTAGCTGAAAAAGAAGCCGTTGTAGCCAAGATCCTTCTACCAGGGTCGGTCGTAACAGACGATGGCCTTGTTGTAGTGACCAAGGGTAGCATTGTCGGTAATCTCCTTGAGGCGAGCCGGGAGTTGGGGTTTGAAGGTGAGCTCCCGGAACATGGCGCTGGGAATGGAAATGATGACCTTCTTGGCGGTAAAGGCCTTGCCCGTTGTGGTGATGACGGTGACGTGCTTCTCCTGATCGTGTATGGAGACGACAGGCTCGTTGTAGAAGATATTCTCCTCTCCAACCAACCTAGCGATACCGCAGGCGATGTCCAGAGTACCTATTCGGTAAAATATGTCAGCACCTCTATTTGTATTGCAGTTGAATACCAACGAAGAACAAAGCTGACCATTGACTAGACGCTGGTAGTTACCGCCAGTGTTGTCGTCTGCTCGGACGGCAAGAAGGCCGTGGTTGCTGCGGCAGTAGTCGATGAAATATGCAGCCGACTCTTCTGAAGCCTCCTTGCCATGCATGGCCCGGGTCCAGACGTGAGCCATCTGAACGGTCTTTTCAGTAGCACCAAGATTGCGTACATATTGTTCAAGCGAGATGGCATCATCTTCAGGACGAGGTTTCTCCTTTCTCAATGAAGCCTCCTGGATGATGTCACGGATCTTGATCAGGTTCTCCTTTTCGGCGGGATCGAACTACGATGAGGGATTAACCTTGCTGAGCTTGTTCTATCGGAGGAATACTCACGTCAGGGACAATGCCAAAGGGAAACTCAACACGCTCGTCCTTGGAGACTTGAGTGATAGCAGTTCCGTCAATAGGCTGTTTGATAGTTTTCAGGCCGAATTGGTTTATATACGCCGTAACTCGTGGCTGAAGCTTGTCGTTAATCCAGGCAGCTCCGAGGTCTGCTACGCCACGTCCAGAGGCTAGAGGAACACTCCAAACCTTACCTCCAGGACGATCTCTAGCCTCAACAACGGTAATGGATAAACCAGCTTCCTTGGCCGAGTAAGCAGCCTGTAGGCCACTCATGCCGGCACCAACAACGACAACGTCGTACACCATGGCTGCCTTGGAATCAAGAGTGATAATAACCAGAAGAAAGCAGCTTTAAAGGAGAGCAGGGGAGTGTTAGAGTGTTAAACACAAGATTGGCGACGGCTAAAGCAAAAACTAAACTTGAAATTGGGGTAATTTAAGGTCTTAATTCTAGTTGTTGTCCGTCATGATCAATCAGAGCTCTCTGAAGTCCAAGTGTGATAAGAGAGGTCATATCAGAACGGTTCTTGGCGTCGATGAGTAGGTCTCACATCTCTTACCACCGGCGTCTCGGAACTTGTGCCGTTTGGCAAAAAGGGAATGCAAGAGCGAAGAGAGAAGACTATTCCGCTGGTATACCAAGTGCGGGGTAGGGGGACGATTTCTTATTACGCCAGAAGAGGTGAGGCACCCTGGATAAGACCATTGCCTGCTTTTAAGCGCAGGGAATGAGGCTTGCTATCACAACATCTCTCGGACCTTACTTCCATTTTGAACTTGGGATGATGAAGATAAAGTACTAGTTAGTAGGAAGAACTGATGACGGGAACATTCGTTATCGAACAGATGCGGGGTAACGCCGCGCTATCCTCCATCGCTTCTCAGAATGCCCTACACGCATTTCGGTTAGAAGCCGAGTGGACTTCCATTGTGGAGCGTTTAGCAGGAATGAATACCAAAGTCGCAACGAGAATGAAGCGAAACTTAGCTCGTGACTGACCTAGTCGGATGCCTTAACCGAAGTAAAGCTTTTCCCCATTCTTTCTCATCGCTTTCCACGGCGCGGTCGGCTTTGGTCGTGGTTCCTCAGAACAAGACCCCGGCCAGATACGCTCCGACAAACGAATGGCCAAGGGGGTGAGGTTCTACTCGGGGTGAAACATGATAACTATAAGTGAAGCCACACCTCAAAGGGAATCTCAAGCTGTATAGCCATATCCTCTTATCATTCCACCACTATTACGTTCCACCTGCTTGTAACATATAGGAAACGGGCGAGGACTCTCATCTCTCGCAGAGACCTTTTGTAAACATAGACCCTGTCACTGCTACTTATAATCTATGCATCTAATAAAGATGCCTTCTCTCATTGCCGACACCACCAGTCCATCTAGGCCCCCCGAGGCGCCTCATGTCGAGGGACCTAAGCTCAAGAAGCCAATGCGCCCAGCTAAAGACCTCCCTGCTTTCATCATCGATGAGGCTCGTGCCACAAAACGTGTCCCTTGGGATGCAAAGCAACACCTAACATTCGAGCCACCTAAGAGCATCGTCACCATGAAAGACATCGGCCTGGAGGGTCACGGTATCTCTCCCATTGCCGTGTCTGAACCATTTCCTCTCTTCAGTAAGGACGCTATGTTGCAAATGCGTGCCGAGATCTTCAGCAAGCCTGTGCTGGAGAACAACCGCTTCTCATCAGACCTGATCGCTGAGGTGATCCGAGGCTTGACCCCCGAGTAAGTTTTCTCAAATCCCCCAAAGTCATACTTTTGCTTGAGCAGGTTACCAACAAGGGGTATAGAAAAGCTCCCTTCTGCTTCTCTGCTTGGTATTCACCCGAGGTTCTAAACATCATTTCCAAGGTTGCCGGCATTGAGCTGGTGCCCTGCACGGACTACGAAGTTGCCAATGTCAACATCTCTATCAACGATCAGAGCATCCCACTCCAAGGAACGGATGACCAGGTTTCCTCTGTCGCGTGGCACTACGACAGCGTGCCCTTCGTCTGCGTAACAATGGCCTCTGACTGCACAGGCATGGTCGGGGGTGAGACAGCTATCAAACTCCCCGATGGAGATGTCCGGAAAGTGAGGGGGCCCTCACAGGTCAGTAACGATTTCAGCAAAGTCATCAGACACAAGGTCTTAACATCTTGAAAGGGTACTGCCGTCGTCATGCAGGGACGATATATTTATCATCAAGCCCTGAAGGCTTTCGGCGGCCGAGAGCGTATTGCAATGATTACTTCATTTCGCGCCAAAAGCCCCCTAATCCGGGACGAAAGCGTTCTTACTGGTCTTCGAGCTATCAGCAACGTAAGTGAGTTGTATAGCTTGTATACTGACTACCGCTTGGAGATTCTCGAGGAGCGCCTTCGAGTCAAGCGAAAGGAAGAAATAGACCGCCGAAAGGGTCAGCGCCCCTACGATGTTGCCCAGATGCGATTCTGGCTGGAGGAGCAAAAGGAGTTCTTGGAATCGATGCTAGAACAGATCATCGACATTCAGTAAGATAGCTGTATTTAGATATAATGTTCCGGAAGGACAGAAATGTAGCAGCCTTCTTCATCTCATCCTAAATAAATTATATATTATTCACACTGGAGTAGACACCTAAATGAACACCCTTGGTGGCAAGAGATGCTAATACAAGAGAAAGGGCCAGTCGGGTAAAATTATGGAAAACTTTTTCTTATGAACCCAGCAACTTGCTTTAGGCATCAAGCCACTAACAACATCTTCAAGCTCGAAGCAAAAAGTGAACTCACGCAATGCGGGATCTTAGGGCGTCCTGGTCGGTTACCTTCACTCGCTATCAGCTTCCTCTCGCGGAAACTAAGCAAAAAAAACACCAGAGCAAACCCCCAAGCTCCTCGTTAAGGCCCGTGCTTCATGCAACCGAGTTAACCGAGTTAAGAAGCTGGTGACCGGTTTGTGGAGCCGACGTGCTAGAGTTTAGTCTTTCTTATCTTTTCTAACAACAGTGTCGCACTGCTGCATGCTGGTATTTCGCTTGCTCGATTACCCTACAAAGTATTCAGCTGACTACATTTGCGAGCCCTATCCCTGTGTATATAACAAGCTATTAACAAACTATCTTTATACATTCTTATACTAACTTACTATTTTCTGTCCTCCCTCTATTATTAAGCAACGCATCTGTGATGGCCAAAAGCAAGGTTCTAGTTGTCGGTACAGGCGGTATTGGCACCATGGCTGCCTACGCTTTGGAAAAGGGAGGCCAGGCTGAGGTTACTGCCGTGATGCGCTCGAATTATAGCGCAGCCGTAAAAAACGGTATTGACATCGATTGTGTGGAATATGGCCAGATCAGAGCATGGAGGCCTACGGCGAGTAAGTAAGAACTTCTTCAGAGCAGAAAGAAGTATCTTAGGTTAACGAAACTCAAGTTGTCAAAAGTGTCGTCGAGGCTAGCATTGCTCCGTTTGACTACATTGTCGTCACAACAAAGAACCTTCCAGACATCAAGCCCACCGTCGCGGACATCATTGCTCCCGCCGTGACACCTGGTAAGACGACCATCGTTCTGTCGCAAAACGGCATCAACATCGAAAAACCCCTCATCGAGAGATTCCCCAGCAACCCGCTCATCAGCAGCGTCGCCTACACAGGGGCAGCTGAGACCGCTCACGCAAAGATCTACAGCGCTGACGCCGACTGTCAAAAGATTGGCCCATTCGTCAACCCTCAAGTGCCCGCCGAAGTTGCTGAGGATGCGGCCAGGCGCTATGTCGAGATCTACAACCCCAGTGGTAGCCTAGATGTTGTCTACGAGCCAAACGTCGCTGCTGTCCGGTGGCGTAAACTCGCCTACAACGCATCCTTCAATCCCGTTGCTTCTATCCTAGGGCTGGATACGCCCCGCATGCGCATGAGCAGACACGTTATAGAGGACTTGATCGTTCCGATCATTCATGAGATCAGTGCTATAGCCGAAGCGAGTGGCGTTATACTGCAAAAGGATCTTTTCGAATCTGTTTTGACACAGGATCATCCCGATGATCCCTTTAAGCCAAGCATGTGTCAGGATTATGAGAAAGGCCAGCTGATGGAGATTGAGAACATCGTCGGCGAGGCTGTCAGGGAAGGTGATAAGTCTGGTGTATCGACACCGACGCTGCGAGTTATATACGGTATTATGAAGGGCTTGCAGTTCAAAGTCAAGGAGCAGAAGGGCCTTTGGGAAGCCAGCTGGGGGCCGGACAACCCGTATCTTTATGGCCAAAAGCCCAAATTAAATTTGCAAGAAAGGTAAGCTTAATTACAATTGAAATATCATTATAATAAGTATATATTATTTACTGCAAAATCTACTACTGTCTTTCCTTCATTGTCTGTTACTGTAAAATCAGAATCTGTAGACTCCAGCAATAGTTCCACAGTATCGAAATGGCTATTTGCAGAAGCGCAATGTAGTGATGTCTTCCCTTCTATACTTCTCCATACAACAAGCCTGGCAGTCTCCGTTGCTACCGTTGGTCTTGTCAAAGCTCATTCTAAAAGGCCGACATTCGGCCGTGTGATACTCTCTTCGGCCATTCTTCTCGCGCCACTAATGGTTAACCCAATGTGAGCATGAGATTTCGTAGAGTAAATACTGCTACCACGAAGACTGGATGGTACAGGTATGCCTTTATCGTCATCGTCCAGCATCGCGGCCGTTGTAATACAGCTTTGAAGGGTCGGCGTCATCGTGTAGCAGTGTCTGGAGTATCTCCCCTTCTTCGAAACTGTCCGTATTCTCGTTTTTCAGAGATCGAACCTAAAAGCAACATTTCTAATCTCGTAGTCCCTACGAAAATGTAAAAGCCCAGTTCTCGCACTTAGCCCTAAGAATCTCGTTTCTTATACAATTTTACAGTGATGAGTTGAGATTCCCTAAACGCGTCATCGGCAATGTGTCAGAACCTGGACTCACCCAGCGGCCAATGCTACAGGGTCTGGATAAGAAAATGACTCGAGATAGTGGAGGCAACAAATGGTTCAATGAGGAAGACAATACTCGTACCCGTATTTCCCCGCGGGGGGAAGACGCTAAAATGAAAACAGCATGTGTTACTTGGTATGTGTATCCAATGACTACTAGCGGCAACTAATATCTCAAGTGCTCAAGAGGCGCGAGGAATTATTATTATCGTTCTATACCTCAATTACTTAGGTTACTGGTATTATCTTGTAGCATTGAGTTGGGCCATTGCAACCACTCTGCCCAATGAAGCCCGAGATGAGATGTTATAGATTGTATTAGATACTGTCCACCATCACCGATTATCCACGTAGATTTACTCCAATGCAGCAATACTGCAAAGAATGCCAGGATCACCAGCGCTTCTGGCTGTCGCTTCTTCAGCAGTTCGAAATATTCGTCATCAACATCGAGACAAAATGCTATCGCGGCATCGAATCGCCGTTTGTTCGGATGATTCAGTGCTGCATGAAGAGAGAATGACCGCTGCAGCGTAGATACGGCTTTGTGGTATTTTGTAGCTGATGACAAGGAGGCATTTGCATCGATCATCTCATGGAGGATAGCTGTCGCTTCTATCTTGTTCTCGGGTGCTGGAAACGCGTCTTCAATTTGTTGTAGTATGAACCCAAGTCCCGAATTCTTGATTGTATGCCACGAATGTCTCGTCACAGCACGAACGCCACGGTGAATGGACAGATAAGTGATGAAACTGTCGAGAACAGCACCAAAGCTCTCTCTTGGCCCTTGAAGAGTATCGCAGAGGACGTGGACTCCGATAAGTGACGAGAAGAGAAACATGGGCACGCATGACTCTTCTGAAACCTCCTGCCTCTCCTCATTGAACAAGGCCAACGCCCTTGTCTGAAGGCTGGTAGCAAGCTGATAATACGGTTGCTGGAGCCAGGGGGGCTTGCTAAGGTGAAGCGCAGAGAGGGCAAGAAGCTGATTCATCAAGTAAGGGGCTTTAAGTGCATGATCCAACGTGTGAGAAATGACGCTCTCATTGGAGGGGTCAATTGATGTGATGACGTGGCGATTCGTCAGAAGATGGTGGTAAAGGGCAAAGTGGCTGAGATCGAACAAGTCGCCTCTGGCTGGGATATCTTTGAGTGCCGTCAAAGCAGAACTAATAAATTCAACAGGCCTAAGCGATATTGACGTCGGGTCCGCGGGAGAAAGATGAGAGGAGAGATGGAGAGGAGACGGCGTATCGACGCTTGACGTTATTTGCGGCGGAGATGGCAGCTGGCCAATGTTGATGTAGATGCATTGGGATCCACGGTTGGAAATCTTGCAATTTAGACAAATCGGCCGCGATTCATCACACTTCATATGTCGTTGCTTGCAGGCGCCACAGCCATTTCGAGACTTGCGGTGCGATCGGCGTGGTTTGAGTGGCTTGTCACCGGCTGTGGAAGATCTTTTGGACTTGGGGCGAGCCATAGTAAGCAACGATTCCAAGGAGTCAATTGACTGTGAAAGTTGGGAAGATGTGAACAGGCAAAGCAAGTCTAGTTCCGTAAAGAAGGGGGATACTCGTATTCTAGTCATGGTGGCCCATGGCACGTGAACACTGAATCGGATTTGACCGCAGATCAGCGAGGCCATGTTTTAGCCTCCGGAAATATGATTAGCGTTACCCACTGGTGCACACTATCCCCGTATCGAGCCGTATACAGATGTTTCTGATTGGTCTTCATCAGTATGCACAGATCAATCCATTGTTCCTCGTTTACAAAACAATATGATTGGATCATCAGGCTCCGCTGAAGAATTGATACTGAATTGTGAGTTTCAGAAATAGTTCGCACGATGGATGGAAAACCAACTCAGGACGCGTACCCGTCCCCGACATTTCCTGCAGGTAGAGTAACTAACTAATGAATAGATGTTTTATAAATATTCTAAGACCTTCAATTACTAGCCTTTCTCATGTATCTCCTAGAGACCGTTTAAAATCCCATCATCACATCCACAGATTTCCATATATCTTTCCAACTCTGAACCGCCATAATACCGACTTGGTCATACACCGATATCATAACTACTTCAATATTTGACTGTACAATGTCCACCGAAGGTCTCTTCAAGCCAGTCCCCGGAGTTGAACCTACCAAAGGCGGCGCCTACCTCTGGCGGTACAGCCCCAGCGTACCCGCAGCAGCCATATTCTTGGTACTCTTCATGGCGTCACTTCTCTGCATAGTCTGGAAGATTTGGAAGACACGTACTTATTTTTGCATTGTGTTTACAATCGGTTGCTTCTGTAAGCTGATACTATCTCCCCTCTATTGCTGCCATCTGCACAGTTTCCTAACTTTGCATCGCAGGCGAGATGGTCGGGTATGGCGTTCGCGCAGGTGCTCATAGCAAAACCAGCAGAATCATGCCATACGCTGTTCAGAACATGTTCATCCTCATTGCCCCCGCCCTCTTCGCTGCCTCGATTTACATGGTCCTCGGTCGAATCATCCTCGGTCTCAACGCCGATCAACACTCTCTTCTTAAGCCAGCAAAGTTGACAAGGACGTTTGTACTGGGAGATGTATTATCCTTCGTGATTCAAGGCGGCGGCGCGGGCATGTCGGTTGTTCAAAATGCAGGTCTGAGTAAGTGGGCTGAAAGAATTGTCATTCTCGGCCTCGTGGTCCAGATCGTCATCTTTGGTCTGTTTTGTACCGTGTCTTTGGTTTTCCATCGCCGTATGATCCGCGAACCAACAGCAGAGTCGATCGGTACCATTATGCCCTGGGAGTCAACTCTTTATATGCTTTACGTTGTCAGTCTTCTCATTATGGTCCGATCTATCTTTCGGGTTATCGAATATGCTCAGGGCTACACTGGGTATTCGCTTTCTCATGAATGGACGTTGTACATCTTCGATACTTTGTTGATGTGGCTGGTAACAGTTATCTATATCTGGCGATACCCAGATGGGCTTAATACTAACGCTGGCCACGTCCACTGCGATAGCATCCTTCTGCAAGAGGTTCACAATAATAAATGATGGTATAGAAGGGAATATAGCATTTTCAGGCTGTATATGGCATGCGACAGTGGTGTCATCTCTTAACTATATCGAGTTAATGTAATACTGATGACAGGGAGAAGATCAAGTTCCACGTTCAGATCCAGTCGCGTGAGTTTGGTGGGGATAAATTACAGGAGCTTGTGAAAGAGCCGGTGTTGGAGTTTTTGTAGACATCTGGAAGGAGATCAGAAGCAAGAAGGTTAGCTCCTCTATTAAGATGTTTGCTGATAAAGACAACTGGTCAAAATAGCGGCACTACTATTTAGATTGGACACATAGCCAAGTAAAATAGCCTATGTTCTATGGCCTTAATATTATACAGACCTATCTACATTGCCAGCTCGACGTCTTTTTGGGATTCCCGCCAATGTATGTCTGCGTCTTTGGATACAGACAGTGCTTGCGCTGAAAGTCGATTCCGTTCGCAACAGTGTCGTTGATAAACTTCGTACCCGTCAAACTCGCAGGCGCTTGATCCTTCTCAACCCAAGCCACCATGGCCGCCAATACATTATGCTGGGGATCAAATGGGATACCCGCAGCAGGGGCACCACCACCTTGGCCAACAGCCCAGGCACCAGGACCCGAGTTGCAGTGGAACATGCCTGACATGCGGAAATAGCGATAGTAGTCCTGTAGGTCGTTATCGGCAGAGTACATACGGTTCCAGAAACGCTGGGTGTTGAATTGAGTGATTTGGTTATCCTGTCCGCCATGATAGCTGAGCAGTTTTCCACCGCGTTTCTTGAACTTGGGGAGTTCTTCAGGGTAGGTTCGAATGTCGAATGGGTTCAGCTCATCCGCTTTTCGGACATCATTCGTGTTGTAGGTGCTGGCATCCCAGTTGGGGTCGTTGTATACAACATATCGGAACCAATCTTCTGAATAGCTGAAGGGAGTGCCTGCGATGAGTTTCGATACGGCCTGGAGTTCATTGCCAGGGTTCATGCGGGGAAAGATGAGCTTGCCGTTAGGATAGGTATACGGAGCATAGATCTTTTGCAGCTGAGCGACTTGAGCCACGTTCAAGCAGTTTTTGGGACGTCTGGGGCTGCATTGAAGAGTCTTTGGGTTGAAGAAGCACTTGTCTGGGACCTCGATAATTCCATCCTCAACACCGTCGATCTTGTCGCACTGTCGGAGAACTTCGTCATGAATCAGGCCTTTCCAGGTGTCAATGGGGATGTAGTTGGGTGAGTCTGCTGACCCTGTGATTGGATAGAACATAGCCCTCTGGCCTTGAAGATTGTTGAAGTCAACAGCAGGGCACCCAGCTACAATTCCGTCATAGTCTTTCGGGTACTTCTCTGCAGCCTTGATGCCCATGCGACCGCCAAGCGAGCAGCCGAGGTAGTAGTTATGAGCTGGCTTTTTCCCGTAGAAAGCTTTCATGAGTTTCTTGGCTGAACGAGTGCCAGTATGTAGACTTCGATGGTCAGCTAATGATTCATGAATGGGAGGTGAGCAGGAGGGTCATAGTACTCACGCTCTGTAAGAAAAGTCCTTGACAATTTCGGGGTTATTAAGCATAGTGATACCAGTTGTACCATTGTGGCCATTGTTGGTGCCCATGGTGGCGAAACCATTAGTTGTGCCATAAGCAAGGTCTTCATATTTGATGCCTAAACGTCTCTGGTCAGTTTTCCCCGTAATACTAGAATTATTGATCGAGAGTTTACTAACAGCCATCGATTCCACCATTACCTGTTGCCAGGTATCTCGATTCCTTCCAATCACTGGGCAGCCATAGCTCAAAGCTGATGGAGGACCGCTTTGAGGTAGGAATCTGGAGAGCAATGCGGCAGAGGTCGACTGTGACAGCCTGAGAGGCGCGGTTGCATGTCGGAACGTTGTCTGATAGCTGCAATGTTGTACCAGCAGAAACAAATTCTTGTCGCGTCAATGTTGAGTTGTCGATGAGCCTTGTTGGCTTGAAGGCTAGACATCTGGTGCGAAAGTCTCTCTTGTCATCATGGCAAACAACAATAGATACCAGGCAACCGAGTACAACGACACACCAGGAGATGCGTAGTAGGAAATACATTGTTTCTTTCCTTCAGTATTACCCAATCCGTCAATGTTGAAGAACTGCGCCTCGCCTTCTAGTTAAAGAAGCAGTGATAGAAGAGAGCGGGATGAAATGAGATGACGAACAAATGTCTCTGGGTGACTAATCCTTGTACACCCGAAATGCCCGAAGGATGACTAGGATAGGTCTTGGCAGGACAGGGCGTAGCATTCGTAGACGAGAGGCAGGGGCGCGGCACAGACGCTGCAGTTCATGTTCCCCGAGATTGAGGCGGAGATGGAAGATGAAATCGGACGATGATGACAAGAGATTAGTCGGGCACAGTGGACTGTATCCGCTGTCACTTCATGTAAGCACTAAGGAAGTTTATTCCCGGCGCCATGGAACCAACAGCAACAACCGCAATAGAACGCATAGAGATATGTCAATTATCTTTTCAACAGTGGTTTTGATCAATCAAGATGTCGGATGAACCATGAGATCGGGGCTTTCAATCCCCACACTTCCCTAATTGAAAACGCGGGCTTTGTTTTAATCCAACGGGATGTGGTATTCAACTTGACGTTCTTGTGCAAGATCTTCACTCGATTGATCCAAATTGGGGATGGTGGAGATATGGAGTTCTTCATGGATGATTAAAATACAAAAGACCTCAAATGACGGTAATAACTAGGGCGTACATTCGTGGGGGTATTGAGCCCACGAAGAACTATTGGTGGATTCACACTGCCTGCAAAAAAGCCAAGGCGGTATTATCAGACCCGTGTGGATACTGAATTTGGCAACATGACAGGGCAGTGAACATGGGACATACCGGACAGTCAACGAGGCGAATTGCTAGCAAACTGCATGGCTACTCTCCAGATACGTCGATTTACGGCCCAGCGTAGCAAAATCCATCATCTCCATCTTGATATAAATTCGAGATGCTGAATAGTTACAAATGTCAAACGCGTGTATTATTTCAAATCGGGCATAGTAGTTTCTGAGCGGGGCAGGACTGAGTGTATTTTCCATCCATGATCAATTTGGGAAGAGATATCTATGTGGCGAAATCTATTTTATGCTTCTTCAAGCTTTCGACTGAGGTGTTGACCCGGTGCAAATAACTCTTCCGTGCTGCGATCTCTGCTCTGTAACTCGATATTTATCGCCTCAGTCTTAGTCGGCGCAATCTTGCTGAAGCCTTGACGGTCGACCTTTCGTTTCTGGCTTGTCGTTGTATCCATAACTCCTGAGCTGTTCATTCGAGTTCTTCGCGTGCGTGAGGTACTCGTTACCGTCGTCGCTATTCCACTAAACACAACCTGAAAACAAGGGCGCATAGTCATAATAGTGGACACAATTACGGCCGTGAAGATCTCAGCCATTGCGAGAGTATTCGGCGTCGTATTATACCCTGAGATAATTAGATCAGCGACAACACATCAGGAAGACGGAATGAACATACAGTGAGGATCAGTGGCAGCTCCCTCATTCGGCACGTAGATCATTACCACGCGAACCACAGCGCAAGCCGTATGTCTAAGTCGTTAGCTGATTACTTCGAGAAGCTGCAATCATTACGTGTGTCAACTTACGCAAGTCCCAAGGCGATCAAGAAGAGAAATTGCCATATTTCCTTACTCCGATGCCCTGTTGACAAAAGGGCGGGAAATGGTATCAGGACGAGCAAGACCGACGTAAAAGAGTTGATGTAGGCATTTGCCACCCGGAACTTGGTGTTGTCGATACATGTGCCGTCTAGATCACCTTGCCAGGCCTTACGAATTGGGTTGCATTGGAATGTCGAGACCAGAGTGCCGCCAGTGTAGTAAGCAATGATGACGCCCATGAGGGCAAAATTGGCGTAGCGCGCAATCTTAGTACTTAAGAGAACAGGCTTGCTAAAGATGTTCATATAGATAGTGCAAATAGATAGCTTGATCACGCCGGCCGTCGCCTTGAAAAAGACCTGGTTGAGCCAGAAGCACTGTGATTGTCAGTGGCGGGACGGAAATAGCGGGTAGGTGGGAAGATCTACAATCTTAGGCGTCAGGGCTTTCTGGATATCTGGCGGCAGATCACCTTTGTGATAACCATAGCCCCATCGGAAGTAAGCTGGCACTTTGTCAGATGTGTTTCATCACGAAGCTTGCGATACTTACGGTCCAGGTTAAAGCCAGCAAGGCATATGCTCAGTGACTACAATAATTAGTATATGCAACAGACAATATTGAGTTGCACGACACTTACTAGCCCAACCATTAACAGGTAATCTGGGAGTCCAATAACCTTTTTCCAGAGACGCCAGGATATTCTCCATATGACTAAAATAGTAGCACTAGCCAGCAACGTAAGCGTTACGGCTTTGAGCTTGGCCGAATTGTTCGGCCCTTGGTAGTAGTCTGACATGGGCTTCTGATGGAGACTGGGCTTCGAATAAGCAGCTCGAAGGAAGAATAAGAAGAGACACAGACACCGATGCGTCTTATTTAAAACGTCGAAATGTATGCGCGTACTGCCTGCAGCATCGCATTGTATACGAACAGCCCATTTTGGCATTTAACCTTAAAACCCGATGAGAACTTTGTCACGGTTGACAGGGGATTGCCACACACGACAGATGCTGGATTCATATCCTTGCAGTAGTTCGGACGAGACCATCAATCTGTGACTCGGTTATTTACAAGGGTCTTTGCATGCAGTTATTTATGGGTGCATGCACTGCTGGAAAAAAGAAAGTTCATTGACGATGCATGGTCATTTATGTAATCAAGACTGATCCTGATTGAGTTATTAGGACGTTGAAGTTGTGTTCCTTTACAAGCGATACAATCACTTGCATTGCAAACCAGCGGCTACCAGCAGACTGAGCTTTTAGTCACGAGCCGATACTTTCATTTGTTTTTCGATCTTGTTCCCAAGACGTCTAAATTTTCTTTCAGCAACCTGAGAATCGAGGCGTCCAACCGCCGTCCTCAATAATATTAGTCGTTGAACTTCAGGTTACATACTGGACTTTCTTTTAACAAGACGTGGATTAAAAAATGCCCGGGCTCTTCATTCCTATCCGTTGCCAAGTCCGTGGAGTCAACACCTTAATAATCTCTTTCCTCCGCCAGTCAAATGTCGGATTCGGGTCAATTATGGCCGATACGATGGAAAACGAGCATATCTCTTTAACCCTGTTGGTCGCCCACTTCCCTTGAAACTCGCTTGCCGGTAGTCGGCTGTGCAATGCTTGGCAATGCGCAAGAGATCCGTTGTGCAATCACTTCGACAAAAAGCAATTCTGACAGGCATTCTCAAGCGAGCCAACAAAGCTTTCAACAGCCCACTGTCCTGGCGCATGGCTGGGTTGGCAGGTTGGGCCCATTGGCGGTCACACCAGGCAGAGGTGTAACCTTCTTGAACCAGCGTTACTTCCGACATTCCTAATCTGGTATAGTTTAGACCCTGGCCATGGACTAGGAACGGGACGGAAGGACGGGCCAACCGTTTCCGCGGATAATTAACGGCTTCGGTCTCACGCCTCTGACAGATTTCAAGAATCTCAGCCACCATGGCGGGACTTAGCCACAAGGTACCCTGTAGCTCACCTCGAGCTTGGAATTTGGAATAAATTTTAGACTTCATCTTCAAAGGGACGGAAGTAAGATATACAAAGCTAGAGTAAGTAGCTGCTTAGTTACTACTGACTTTAAGTACCCTGTAGGGGATAAAGGGAGATCAAAGGCTTATAATTTATAGGGCCAGGCTAAGAGCTGTAAGTTTCAGGATTATCCAGTTTTTGATTCCTTCCTTCAAGCCAAAAAGATGTCATAACAAGCGCAATCCGTACGCCAGCGTAGTATGTCAAGTTAACCGTAAAGAGTCAAATCATAGCAGAATAGTTTCCTGAACCTTTCTAAAAAAAATCTCAAAAATTATAACAATTAAACTGTCACCCAATGCTAAAGGCCTTGACAAATGATCAACAAATCTGATATTTTCTCTAAGCTTATAGTGTTAGGCTTATCTTTCTTGCTGACCGTAAGGTTAGAGACCTGAGCATTGGGGATAGGTACGCGGGAATTGAAAGTCCATCTGTTTAATTTAGGATTTCACAGAAGTTCTGCAGCATCTTTCAACAGAACCGATAAATCTGCGCTGCGAGCGACCACCGCACTAGCTGCACCATCTGGAGAAATTGCATCTTCAGGGGGATCCTGACTCTGGCTGCAGGTCTGAGGCCTGAGACTTTCGGGCACGATCCGAATTGATCTCTCTCCACTTTTCAGTGCTGCATTCCCAACAAAATTGATTCAGAAGAACAACAGTCGGATGGCCCATTTGCAGGCAAAGAGCCATTGTGGCCAGACGACCAAGCCAATGGCCTACAGAGCGCACGATCGAGGGATTTCCAGGAGGTTCAAGTATCTCGTCCCAGTTGTCAACCATGGTGAATTGTGAGCTGTAGATTCCCAATAACAGCGTGATTGGCGGCAGCGGAGTCGGTGTGTAGGCACGCATTCCCCAAGAGCCGTAGTAATGGGCTGTTAAGTTGGCCCAATATGTCAAGGTCCGCAACCCAATCTCCATGATCGTGTATAGACACAACTGACTCTAGGAAATACACCTCGAAGTATCGGTTTTCGTGAGTGAGAACATCGACTGGAAGTACATAGTCGGTAAACTGGAGGTGTAGTAGAGTAGTTGACTAAAACGAGTCCTCAAGCTTCCTGTCGAACGTATTGTGGGTCACACCCCTCCAGACTTGGTGGGATCGTCATTGCTATACTGGGTTTTCCAATGCTTCCCCGGACTTATCGGATTTCAGAAGGCAGTGGGGTCACAGAGAAGCGCCGCTGCGAAGAAGATGCCAATCGGCAGTGACCATCGCTAATACATTCCTCAAGTTATCTGGAGCGACAGCGAGAGACCCTGACTCAAACAAAGCTATGCAAGCAAATGTTCTCCCAATATGTGTCTAGTATTAAATTATCTACTGCACTACCTCTATTCCCCTATTCGCTTTCATCATTACTATCTTGGTCATCTGCGCACTTAGTGGCCACTCCATAAACAGCTAATGATCTGGTTTCGATACCTGTCGATTTAGGTTTGAAAGTAAAGAATGGATGATTTGTAGGAAGGTCCCGATTTTGAAGCAGGTATCCCATAGGGGTATGCGTAATGTCAGATGACCGGGACCGCCATGAAATCCACTCGTTTAGGAATTTTGAGAGCGACTGAGGGCTGAGAACACCAAAGTTGGGAAGGATATGTTTCCTGCTGCGATGAATATTATCCTTCATCACCGAAGGCTCTGCCATTTCGTCAACCTCAAGACAGCTTCGTAGCTGCGTATACTGATCGTAAGGAAGATACAACCGACCGGCCATGATGCCAATCTCGATGCTCAGCCAAGAAGGGATCACAAATTCCTTCTTTGGAGTCGGTACAGGATAGTAGGCAAGGGTACCGACCTCCAAAAGAGATCTTGTAAATGGGGACGTGTACGCAAGAAGGAAAGTCGTGGGGGTTTTTATCCTACGAAGTATTGGAAGAAGGAGCTCAGCCTCCTCAGGAATGACGACTAAGGCCGTTTGGATGTCAGGTCTCCAGAGTACCCATTCCACTGGTCGCTATAAGTGTATCGTAAGTATGTTGAGTCTGAAGAGATCTGCTAGAGGGCTTACCATAAGACAACGAGAGACCTCAGCCTTCCGGGTTTCAACTGTTCTAGAGAACTCCTTCGAGACAAATAAGTTCGAGGAAGATCCCTTGACACCATACTTGAGTCCGATATAGGTATCGCCAATCAACTCAAGGACTGGGATAAAATGTAGACTAGCCATCTCTACTTCAGACTCATCACAAAACTCGACTAGGGCTTTATCGAGGCCCGAAAATGTAAGTGCCGTTAGGTGTGTAGGGTTTTGCTTCTCGCGAAGCTGGTGGACCTCAAATTCTACTTCTCTTTCCTGCTCCACCTCATCAAAAGCCGAGGAACACGCTCGCCTTTGGCTTTTGACCAGGTCAGCCTCCAGTCCATGTAGTTCTTTCATGAAGCTTTGTAAATGTGTAGAATTGATTGATCTCAAGCCGGTTGACGACAATTTCTCCCTTGGCCCGTATAGCTGTTCCAACGTCTGTCCCTCAGGCTGCTGAGTTTCTTGCAGGAGCTTGTCTCTCTTCTTTTTGTTCTGCGAGGACCTTCTGAACTCTAATAGAGCATTTGTACGTCTGCAAAAGTCGAACCCTTGGGCAATGTGCAACGACATCATATTGTCACTAGCCTCACAACTCTGCTCTAAAAGCCAGTGGACAATGTCACTGGACTCCAATGGTTGCGACGATGCGACCCTTGGACTGTGGGCGGATCGAAGAGACAAAACACTTGTGTGCACCTCTGGAGGGACAACAAATGCGATTGATTTCGTGGTCGCGAGTTGCCTCAATCTCATCGCAGCTATCATGGTTAGCCTCATACCGTCTACTGATTGTCACATACACTTACCTTGTGTTATCTGGTCTTTTGTCGAATTAATGCCCAGTGTCACAGCTCCTTGGGCGTATATTGGAAGCTTCAAGTCGGTCCCGCGTGTGTGCGCCTCGTCGATGTAGACGACGCATTTGTCTAGACTGTCCGCAAAGGAACTAGCCAGAAGGGGCACCGGAGACTTTTGAAAACGAGCTCGTACCATGATACGGCTGTTGTTATCGAAATACACCGCGCCCTGGGCTTCGTGATAGACGTCAAGCCAGGCCGCAGCAAGCTGGTGGTTCTCCATCTCAAGGATCTGGGCACCCGCGTCTATCAATATGTTGATGCCATTGCTTCGAAGTAGTTCCAGTATCCCAATCTCATTCAGATGCCGTCCATGTTGATCAATAGCTTGAAAGCATCTTTGATTACGTGGCTCCAGCAGATGTACCAGCACTTCAGCGTTGGTTTGTATGAGACTGGGCAGATCATCTTGACGAATCGTACGTGGCAGGATCTTTTTGTTGTCATTGGTCCCGCTAAAACCTGTTGTCATGCCTTGCCGTTCCATGCTCTCGGATAGCAAGGGAATGTCCCAAGCTGAAGCTTGCAACTTGACCCCAAACTGCTTGGCATGTTGTGGAAACGCAAAGTTATTCATGAAATGGTTGACTACATCTTTCTCAAACCTCAGGTGTTGCCAGAGCAAAGTGATCTGAGCCTCGTCTTCCATCTCCAGTAAATGCCAATGTTGGAGGTTTCCTGGAAGGTGTTGCGAGGAAGTAAAGCGTTGATAGTGTGAGGAGGGATCTTCAGAGTTGCTAATGAATCGGAGACTCTGGAAAAGTTGAGACTTGGTCAAGCCAGCATGGTAAAAGCTCAAACATGTAAGAACAAGTGCCGTGTCCGGGTGACCATACTCCGCAGTTTGCGAGGGTATTCCTTTAGCTTCGAATGGCACTGCAATGGGAGCTCTGTCAGGATGAAGGCCGTATTGAACATTCCATGACTTCTTAAGACAGAGAATCAACAGCCGCTGGGGAATGAGCCCATGAAGAAGATGGAGGGTCTTTGTACTAGAGGGTTCATCGCTCAACGACCCAATTGCGTTTTTCCAAACAGATGCGGATGGTTGAGTAGTTAAAAGTACTAGTTTGATGTTTCTTTTGGCATTCAGACTTGAATCAGCTTTGAATCGCACATACGAGAGTCGCCCATGACAGATATCATCCACTAGAAGAGCGTTGAGATGATCTTCAACCTCAGGACGCAGGAGGTGAATGACAGGAAAGCCCCGATGTCGTTGCCATACCTGTATCCCATTTTTAAACTTGACCTGGAGTTGAGGTACATGAGATTCAACCAAAGATAGCATGTCTTCGATCAGCTGCCACCGTTGAGGGTGACCATCAATCATGGTGGGTATACCACTCGGATATATCAGCTGTGTCTTAGGCGAGAGAGTGAGATCAGACTCGTCGAGGACATCTCTACTCGATGATTCCAACCATGCTTGGATGCCCATCATTTTCTGCGCTTTCTTCGCTTCCTTGTCGGCCAGCTTCTGGAGCCCGCTTAGCTTGAAGGAGAGCAGGTGTTCTGGCAAGCATAGCATAACTCCACCAGATGCGAGAGTTCTCCGGTGAAGATTGTGATAAAGCTCTAGAGTTTGGTCGTCTGTAGGTGATCGTCGAGTAAAGGGTAAGTGGCAAACTTCTCGGCCAACTAGCCCCCCCAGTCGGCTTTGCATCACTTGTGCTGTTTGAAGGAGAAGTGCTCGGGGCACAACCAATCGGCACAGATTGGTTGTGTCAGCCAACAGTATTGCAGCCATGGGCATAATGCAAGAGGTTTTGCCTACAGTAATAGTCAGCTAGACGATCTGTTGTGACATGTCAGTAGCGTATGCAAACCTTGGCCCATGTTCATCTGTAAAACAGAATTGGACATCGATGGTGGTGAAATGATAGCATGGGCTACTTCGAATTGAATAGGTCGAATCAGCATGTTGTTGTCAATCTCTAGGAGAAGCCATTCTGGGTACTTGAGCGGATTCCAGTTAGAGTGTCCCTCTGTGTCGAAGTTCTCCTCCAACCATCTATCATCTCTGCGGAGAATCGCATCTTCTATCCGCAGATAACGCTGGAGGCGCGTAGTGAGGACCCCATACTCCACTATTCTGTCAACCAAGACATGAAGCACTAGTGATCTATTGCCATTTCTCAGCTGTTCAAGGATTGCAACTGGTGAGAAGCAGGGCCAAAGCTGGCCTTTTGAGAGCCATGTGGAGCCCTCGTCACCTTGCGAAACCAAGTACTCGATTCTATCTTGTTGATCTCGTAATAGTTGGCGGTAACGAGTAATTTCTCCTTTCACTGAAGCCATCTGTGGTCTGCTATGAAGTTTCTTTCGACTCTGTTGCGGTAGAGCCAAAGCGGCTAGTGACACTGAAAGATCCTTCCCATAAGCATGTTTCGAAGTGAGAGGAGAAGAGACGAGTCTTTGTATGATTCTTCGGAGTGTATTAAACTCCGGCTTTTGAACTACAAGCAAGTCTGAAACCTGAGTCTGGAGGCTCGAGTTGTAACTTCCAACAGCAGAGTGGCCTTGTTCTTCTAGCCAAGATTGAGAGCCCTCATTGGGCCTATCGTGGATTATATGCCTGGATAACAAGTCAATCATCGAAACCTGAGCCACGGAATGTTCCCTAGGCCTCTCTGGGTCTCTGGTTTTCATATGCGTCGGTTTCAAAGTCCAGACGTCTTGGTACAGGCTTGGCTCCGTCTTCGGTTGATCCTCGACTAGAATGTCTGCTGCGCTTTCCAGATCACGAAGATAGACAGACAGCTCCCAATTATTCTTCAGTCTTTGCAGCTCGGGGTTGAATTTCTGGCAGGTTTTCTTCAGGCTTAAGTCCTTGATATTCCGAGCTAGGCCTCTGACTGACAATTCGAAGTCTTGTCTCGAAACTGGTGGATTTGGCCACATCTTGAGAATGTGAGAGGTGATTCGTGACAAGGCGGCTTTCTTCGGATCATCTTTGAGCACGACTCCGCTCTGATTCTCAGTGAATGATTCTGGCAGCACTAGCGACAAAAGCACATCCTTCGACGGTTCTTCAAAATGGTGGAAGTTTGTAAAAAGGGCATGGTTAGGCGGCTGGATGCAGCTCAATCTACTGCTTTTGAACAGTGCCACAAGCCACATAATGACAGCCATGTCAACATCGTCGTCGAACGCCAATAAAGCCAGGGAAAAATGCTTGTCGTAACTTCTTGTCGGGTCTTTTTCATGAAGCTTCTGGACAACAGAGCCCCAGAGCTGTGGCGCTCCAACACCTAGAGTCGCTGCCAAATCAACATCTGACAAGGATTCCTTGATGCCTTGAAATGTGCTCCACCTTTCTAAAATTGGGGCAAGTTTGGGAAGGCGAAATGCACCAATATCAGATTCCATTACTGCACGAATGGTCTGATACACTCGACAGCTCCTCTCAGATGACTTCTGGACTCCCTTAGGGATGAAGTTACCCAGCTGTGCCGCTTGGGACAGGATTGTCGAATCAGAATCAAAGCAGACACGCTCGTAAAGCTGCCTTCGAATACGGCCTCTGATTTGCAAATGAACCACAGACGCGTTATATGACACACTTTCTGGCTGGGTTTGTGTCATACTAAAAACCTCTAGATCTCGCGACCGACGTTCAATCAAAGCGACTAGAGAAGCCAAGTCTTCATGTTGGATTGTGGAAGTCAAATGTTGATCCCAACGCACCTTCTGATACAGATTGATGCCTGGGGGGTAAAGGGTTCTTTCCGGTGATAGAGACTTGATGATAGACAGCATTCTCTGTGGGAAGCCCGCCAAAGGAGCCCAAGGCTGACTACGAGCCGAGAGCAGACAGTGGCGAGATTCTTCTGTTCCTGTCCTCCCGGTGAAATCATCGGGTAGTGGGAAAGACGTTAGGGCATGTACTGCTGCCTTGAGATATAGAAGAAGCGGCTCAGGTGGGCAGTCTAGTCGGCCTAGGACCGAGTTAATTGTGTATTTAGCGTACACTCCTTCGTTGGAAATCCTGACAGCGACGTGGATGCCCTCTCTCTGCCATTGGATATTCCCTATTGGGATAAGAACAATCCTTCTGTCAGGGTTCGAGGCATCGCGTAGAGTCACTCGACTGCATAACCCGTGGAGCGTTCCGATATCTTGTTGAGGGTCTACTTCAGCCTTGAGCTGAGGGCAAAACAGTAAACCCCTCTGGTTGACATGGAAGCGAATCTCCAAGCGTTTCAACTCAACGGACAACTCTTTATTGGCAGGTTGGTAAATGGTCAACCTCTTGGAGTCTTCAAAATCTCGGAAAATACTACCGACTTTCCTCCCAATCTCTGAGTTTGGCTCAACAAGACTGGCTCCCGTGTTTCTGGTGGCTCTTCGCTTTCGAATATCGAGTATCCAGTTCGATGGCTTGCGCCTCCAGATCCGTGGTTTTCGACGCATCTCAAGATTCCCAGTAGTCAAGTCCAGCCAGTGCACGCAGTCGTCAACTAGGTCTGCGGGTAGATCCCAGCCCATGGGACCTTTCAGCATGGGACGCGGGACGAACTGGAGAATGGAGCCTCTGAATAGAGCTTTGATGGTTATTTTGCCATCCCTGATGCCGACATGAACCTGGTGACCTTCGATTTCGGTAAGGATCTGATAGTCCAAGAGTCCGGATGGTCGTGTTAGTAAGTGTCGCTCCTCAAAAAGTTCCCTCATAGATTCATTATCTCTGATCTCAAGGGGAAGCCTCCCCAAGGGCTTTTGATCCACAAGTAAGTGACCTTGAAGTATATGATAATGTACTTTCTGTGGAGCTATTGAGCCACTAGGGGCCGTCTCGGACGTAATCCACCACGAGTGCTTAACTGGGAGCTTCGTCCACGGGGAGTAAGACCTCTTAGCGAAAGCGCTGGCACTAGCCCATGTCTCGTCGATGGCTTTCTCTACTAGGCCGATGTCACTCTCCACCCACTTCTCGACAATACTTCTCATGTTATAAGAGGCAGACATGTCATGGGTAAGAAGACTACGCAAGTGAGTAGGTAGTTTATCCGAACTATCAAGCAGGTTCTCCTGAAGCGCAATCGACGATCGGAAGAAAGGTAACGGATCATCTTTGAGCACCGTTTCTTCAAAGTTATCATGGCCTAAACACCCCCAGAATGTTTGGCGACAAAGTAACGCGGCCCAGAAAGCAAAAGTAGCTGCCTTGCTGGCCATTTCACCGTCAAGTGTTGATCTGACCTCATGCTGTAATTGAAGAATCCAGTTTGAGGTAATCGAACGGACTCTTAACAACAGCTCATGAGCCTGTGTTTCGTATTCCGGCGGACAAAGGTGATATAGCCGAAGACTAAATATCACAACGCTACTCATCCGATCGACTTGTCTCCAATTCTGCTCCATAGTGTCCATCCAGGCCTCAAGCCGCTCTTTTAGTCTGTGACAGAACTCTTCACTGTTGAACACCCAGTGAACTTCACGCAGCATTCCTTCTTCCAGTGAAGCTGGGCCAGCCTGCATAGTAAGGCGATGGAAGAAAGAATTTGTAGCTCTACTACTAAAGTCGAAATTGGAAGCAGCCAATTCCTTCAGAATCTCGAGCCAACGTCGGCCTCGTGCAGAAACCGCTCGCTGGGAGGCACAGAAATAGTTACCAGATGTGGATTGCGAACCCATTGATTCGCTTGCTACAATCTCGTAAGACGAAGGACCATGTAAAAGCTTGCCTAGAACTCCTCTGGGCGCTTCATATGGGTCCGGGATGCCTTGTGGAAGCCAGGGGCCTAAGAGGTGCTGATACCATGGAACTTTGGGGAGTTCGTCCGCCCAAAGCTTTGAGACAGTATCATAGTATGACATTTCGGCTCCAAAGGGGAAGGTGACCTGGTCAGGTGTTTTGGGTAATTTCAGCTTGCCATAGTGAGTTTGTCGGAATGACTTTTTGCGCGAAGCAAGCGTCAAGGTTTTGTTCACCTCTAGGGAGAACTTCTTGATATCGGCGATATCGTCAAGGAGCAGTTTGGGGACGCCTTTGGTGCTTGAGTACACTGTGGTACCAAGGAGATACAATTGCCAGGTGGCTGTACGATAGGCAGATAAGTAGTCAGGAATAAGCAGCTCAAGGAGAATAGCTGCCCGTTGGGCCTTGCGCTGGTCAGTGTCTGTTGATGGGAGAAAGTCTTCGTGCACGCTGATCTTGAGCTTCTTTCGTCGCCAAAACTTTGGACATCTTCGGCAAGTATGGGTGACTTTTTTACCGGTAGGAGATATGGTACATGTGCAGGTAAGGTCGTTCAGCGACTGTGTCAAGCTGTCATACCTTTTTGTAAGACTCTCGAGCTCGGACAGGGTTGATTGTCTGGCTCTTAGTGAAGCATCATTTATCAGCGTAGCAGTCGTCAACATGTGACGACCAGCCGCAGTGGAATAGACGTATTTAGCAGGAAACGTTGACCCCTGTGTGGGGTTGTCGAAGATTGTACCCAGGCCTTTCTTGTGTGAAGCCACACGATTGCGAATGTATCGCTGTACTAGCAGCAACCGTTCCATCTCGTCCCTGGTCATCAGGCAAAGCACATCCAAGGCATCAGGAATAAATAGAGGATGATATTCTTTAAGTAGTGGACACATGGAAGTTGCCGCTTCATCCATCTTGGTCCAAAGCTCGAAGAGTCTGAGAAGGTGGCGACTCATCAGAATCGAGTCATTGTTGAAGGTGTCTCCCACCTTAGCAAGCAGTTCCATGATGCTTTTAGACAGTAATTTGCACAGTTCTTGAGGTTTCTCTGAGGCGGAAGTAATTCTGTTGGCCGCCGCAATCTCAATATTCCGGAGGGAAATATAGTGGTCGGCCAGGCGGCCAACTTCAAGAACTGATCCCTGTTGTAACTGAAGCACATCCGGAGACGCCGTACGGTACCGGCAGCTAGGTTGTTGTGACAGCTGAGATGTCAGAAATGCGCCACTATTGTCTAGTCGCATGTATAAATCAGCTTCTGCGACACGGCGCGGAAGAGACGGAATACGGCGAGTAGCTCTGGCCTTGAAGTCATCCCATTGTAAAGAAACACGTTCCGTTGCATAATTCACGACATCTCCAAAGTCTCCCGAAGTAGATGCGAAAAGATGGTTATACAATCCGCGCAAAGAGGGTGAACACACTGCGCTATCCGCTTCGAGTTTTGCCATGCGACGGCAGAGCTTCGATCGAAGCTGCATCGTCATCTCGGGGTGCAGATGTTCAACAGAGTCCTTCAGGAGCTCGGCCAACATGGCACAGATAATAAATTTGTAGTAGACTCGTCCCGTGCCGGCACATTTGTGGTCTAACAACTCCCGTAGCATGCGTCTTAATGCTACGCGAAGAACCAGCCAGTACGGAGAGCGCCTCCAGGGAATCTCGGATGAGCCCAATACAACGTCATCTCGAACCTTTTTAATGACCGACCGAACTTGGACGCCGCTTCCAAGCCCCTCCAAAAGTGACATGAGCATGTCAATTACCAGGGCAGGGTCTGTGGAGTTGCGGGTCTCGGAAACCGATTTTCCGCCCTTGGAAGCCTTCGCGGCAAATAGATCGAAAGATTCATTGCTTGCCTGTGCCAAAAGCTGAGCCAGATTTCTCTGAAAGGAAACGTCTTTGAAAACGTCGAACGGGACTTGGACTGAACGATGGGGAAATTCCCACGTGAGGCAATGCTTTGCTGCGAGAACATCTTTAACCGGCGCATCCGTCTGGAATGCTTCGAAAATGACCGTTTCTTCACTGTTATAAGATTAGCTGATATGTCACCAGGACTGGGAAAGGCTTTTAGAAACAGACATGTCATTACGATGGACTAGCAAAGCAGAATTCTGTCGAGTGACGAACAGAGCGAGCCATATGTTTTTCTCGCCATTAGCAATGCCTTGAAACCGCTCCAGAAGTTCGTGGCTGATCAATTGGCCCTGGTTCAGAAATGCTGCAGCTTCCATAGAGCTGACTAGGACGTTCCAAGCGTCCTGGTCATGATCGTCACTGAACTTGGCCAAAGCGCGCTGAAGTCGACTTCCAAGATCATACGCCAGCCCAGAATTATCTGCGTCGTTGCTACTAGGTAGTTTGGAGGGAAGAACTATATGGTGAAAAACGGCTTGAAGCAGCGATTTCGGTTCGACAGTCTCCAACATTTTGAAGTAGCTAGGCGGTAAGGAATCGTTTTTGCAAAGTTTAGGTCTTCTTGGTAAGAATAACAGGGTGAGGAAAGAGAGTGGTTTTCTTCCAAATGTGATCAGAGGCAAAGAGCGGGGAACCCATGTTGGTAGGCCTCCCGCAGGATACTGTGTGTTGGTTATTAAGTACGGAGGTAGCCGTAAAATATTCTTATCTAAAGGGAAGTGTGGCTAAGAGGCTACCTAGCCACAATACAGTGAGCATATTTACTTTAATAAGAGACAGTGCTTGTTGTCTTCTATAGGGGTATAAGGTAAATTTATATAAGGTTAGTATTTCAATAGTCCTTGAAATTATCTATTGTTACTGTTGACATACCTTTTACGCCCTTTTATAAGAGTGGTTTATCTTTTCGTAGAGCC
Organism: Fusarium pseudocircinatum; assembly: GCA_013396035.1. Classification (NCBI taxonomy): domain Eukaryota; kingdom Fungi; phylum Ascomycota; class Sordariomycetes; order Hypocreales; family Nectriaceae; genus Fusarium; species Fusarium pseudocircinatum. The sequence continues at coordinate 198,700 of JAAOAS010000060.1, read as the reverse complement.
CAGCTTGTTGCTATAGTAAACGGTTGATATATAGCAGCAGGACTGTGTTTTGATTTAAGTTATATAGCTGGCAAGCTCCTCAAGCCTTGAAATCTAGAAAGGCTGCATTGAACAAATCAACCCGGAAAGAGCTACGGACGTTTTCGAAAAGGGTATGGTTTCGTGCTGACAGGAAGTTCGGTGTTGTCCACTATGAGCATGAGTTGCTTCTGCTTTCTAACCATCGATCGGTCGGCGGCCTGAAGCCAAGATCGTGCGCTGGCTTCCCAATGAGCAAGATACTCTCGCGGAATTGAGATACGAGATGTGAATTGAGCTCTCTCGTATGACGGGTCGGTTTCCTCAATCGCGGCAAGCTCGCGCTTCCTTTCAGCGACGAGTTCCGTCCAGATCGATGTAGCTTCCGCGAAAGACCACATTCTAGCGAGCATGCAGGCAAGCAAATAAACCGGGATAGCATGAGGGCCCGAAGTGGCAGCCGCCCATATACCAGTCCCATCTATTCCAATGTGCCCGGCAAAGATTCCATCCGACTTTGAAGCTTTAGGATTGACCGATCGACATTGCGCAATCTCGACTGCACGACGTCCATATGCTTTAATCAGATTTGGTACTGAAGGGATCCAATCCTGGAATAATGTACCCAATTTCCTAGCTGTAACATGAGGCATACCATCCTCAGCCGCGCTCCGTCGTGAAGGAGTCAACTCATTCCCCAGGGGCTTATACTCTGCCGGAGCCTGAAGTTTGATGACGCTGAAGTCAACATTGAGCGTGGCCAGACCAAAGTTGGCTTCGGCAGTCTGGGAAATCAATGAGGCGCCTATCTTTTGGATCTCCATCTTGGTTGTGACGAAGTGTTGTAAGCGACAAGCTGCCGATTCCGAAACAAAATGTTTGCTTCAGGCTAGAGACAATAATTTTGTGTGAAGTTGAAGATACTAGTCTATTAGTTGGTAAGATTCTGGTTCGCACGATTGCCTTTTCCGACTCGGGATGCCTGAAACCTGCATGGCTTGAAAGAAAGGGCATAAATGGCTAGCCCTCGTAGCCAAGGGCGGCAACGACCTTGTCAGGACGTACAGGCGGCTTGGCATCTTACTGTACATTTACCCTACTTCCCCTCACCTAGCGGAAACGTTGTAAGCCACAGCGGTTAAGAGTCTCAACGGCGGCCACTAGGCGATCCTGTTACGACTACGTTTATCCGACTTACTGGCAAGGCATATATGTTTTTTTGCACTATGAGTAATTAGTGGAACAACTAAGATAACAACACCTGTAGTGAAACTAGAAGCGGAACATGAATCCCAATGATTAAATTAAAGACCCATTATTATCCTGCACGAGCACTATCTCAGGTAGCGATTGACATTCATCAGCTTATCAAGATATGCGCGCTAGATCCAGAATCCGTTTTGGACATTTAATTAGTCCTTATACGCGGCGGTCATCAGTTATGGCATAGTTTAACCACTGGTGTCGAGCTGAAACGCATCGACAGCCAAGCTAATGGATCTATTGCCGTCGATCAGCTGTGGGATAAGTGCCACGTCACATACTGTCTTACAATTGACGTCAGTGGCATTTTCCGGGGATATGTATATATAATGCCTGGGTTTACTCTACGCTGCCTGCTGTCCTTGGTCCTGCAAACCAATTTTGTCAATTACGACCAAAACAATAACTCCTGCCATGAATCCAAATACTGAACTGGTCGATGGCGTGCTTGTGGTAGATTGCGGGGTACGTAATTTCAGTCGCAACGACAGATCCCATTACCTATCACTAATTGAGAGCACATAGTACAACCCGCCGACTGAAGAATGGACAAACAATTACCAAGACATGGGCGGTGACGAGTATTGGGGCGAAGGCGGTAAAGTCTACCAGGTTCTAGAGAGTCGCGGGCTGAGTGGTAACCTCAAACCGCTCTTCGCTCTGGGAGCTGAATCAGGAGCGCCATATACATTGCTTCAGCTCGACGCAAAGTTCTATTTCTTTAGCGCAGATGATGAAACCCTTGAGCGGATTGACTATCCTAACAACCTTGGGGAAATACTCGGAACTATTGGAGACCCTGATGGCGGACTTGGTGAAATTTCAATGACTACAGTTTAGAATATTCTTGTCGGAAGTAGTAGGCAGGAGTCTGTATAAAGAGAACAGAAGACGCATTGAAATTTCAAATTATCACCCTAGTGATTAGCATTTCATACCCTTGGTCCCGAACTCTCCGCAGCCCTGTAACTCACCCGCTATCCTCACCCTTGCCAGATATCTGGAAAGATGTCAACTGCAAAGAACACATCAAGCCTCACAACTTAGCAACGTGTGAGGCGCGTGACGTAAGCCATCAGCTGTGGTTTCTATCAAGTCAAAATAACACTTTAATAAAGTCAGTAACAACAATGCCAGAATCTTCAAGACCAAGATCCACATGTCCTTCAGCTAAGCCTGAGCTGAGTCTTGGCCAAGTTAACGTCCTTGGCACAGAAGATCGATGGATTGGTCGGTTAACTAAGGAGGAAAATAGAGAACTGCAATAGTATAATGCTACTCTATTCTTAATCGAGAATAGCCACTACGTTGATCAACATATCTTTTATTAAAGCGTTAAGAGCCTGCTAAAGCCACTTCTCATAAGCACTCTAATTACTTCCCTACCCTCAAGGTATAACCTCAGCTCCCCGAAACATATCCCAAGTCGGCACCTTTGTGAAGTCGTATGCTCTTGTCCCATCAAAACGATGGGCTAGCGTCTTTAATTCAATGTAACGCATAACAGTGTCTCGTAAAGTCTCCCATTTCGTAACGCAGGTTTCCAGATTGCTGTAGTCCTGAGTGATTTCATAGAACGCAGCTTCAATCCAGTTAATCCAGTTCCAAGCTTTGACTTCTTGCTGAATCGGTGTATGTCTGAGACGGAAACTGAGTCGGTCCAGGTCCTTAACTTTACCGATAAGGACTCTCGTGAGAATCATAGAAGGTGTGTCCGTGGAGATATCAATTTCTTCAAAGTGCCAATAGGGCTTTACTGTCCGCTGATCTCCTACTACCTTAAGAAGCTTTTTCACTTGGAAGCGCTTTCTTTGGCTATTTTCGGTTTCATTTTCAGGTTCCACTATGAAAGCCCAATGGTACCTATATGACATTAACACCAGATCATTGATAAAGCTCTACAGCTGCTGTGAGACTAACCTGTCTTCGTGCCCTGGCATCGTGGACTTTCCTCCTCGGGCGTATAAGGCGATGTAAAGAAGATAGCTACTAGCAGGTTTTTTATAGCAAGCCATCTGGATCAATCGTGAGCAGTATGATGGTGGGAAGAGTAAAGAGCTAAAGCTGTATGGGCACATGTTGTAGGTTGTGTGGTTTGATGATATTAAATATAAAGGAAAAGACAACTAATATATAAAAAAGCAGAGCTTCCTGCTCGCATTATCTCGATTTAAATATTTTATTTTATATAACATTGCTCATGTCCGTGCTATCCGAATGTCATCAACTACCGAAAGCAATGCATATAGCAATTTCAAACATCCTTTTACCTCTCTTCACTCGAGCACTAAAAGTTTTCATGATTTAGACTTCCGGAAGCAAGGGCTTGTTTTAGGGAAGTGGAAAGCACACAACCTTGCAACTTTCAGTATTCTTAGGGATACTTTCAGGCCTCCTCGGGTAGGCATAAAAGCTAAAGCTCGGTGCCCCGGGTATATACTCTTATTTAGTATATTTTTATTTACTTTAAAAAGTTCCTATTATATAATTAACTTCATGTGATGGCTACAATAGATATATCTTATCAAGCCATCACCCTAGGGGACGATTTAATGCACTTTTTGAAAATACATAAATCCAACGCAGGTACTACTTACTTGCTTTCGACGACTACTACCCTGCATCCGATCGGGTATCAAACTCTAAATGCCTGTTTGGACCTTCTTTATTTGGCTCTAGTTCGTTAAATTTAGGTTAGCTTGACCCAGTCATTGAAGCTTGTGATGGCAGTTGACTGGCACTAACCTTTTGGGATCAGCCGCGTCATGATTGTCTCCCCACTCAATTTCGGCCCCTTTTCTGACTCAGTGATGTATGAGGGGGAATCAACAGCGTCGTATAGCATGACACGAATAGTTGACTTACGTGTGCGGCCCGGTCTTCCGTCCGTTTGAGCCCTGCTGATGACGCCCGTCTCGGCATGGACCTTTACCAGCCAGCTAGACAACGGAAATGGAAATGCCTTGCTTAACTCTATCAAGGTCAAGCAATGTATCGACGGCCCCACCCTGGATATTACGGGCCGTGCCGTCAATGCCAAACGGCGTAGCCACGCTGTGCGGCTCGAACCCGCGACGGATTCAGTAGCTTACCATGGTTAGACTCATTAAGTTGTGTATTTAGGGTAATAGGGCTTTTTAAGGAAGGTAATTAGTGGTATACAGTGATAATTACTGAGTTAGGTAGAATTTTTAGTATTTAAATTTAGCAAATGAATAGTATATATAATAAATCACTTGTTAAGATTCTCAACACTTTGCTCCTTTTCACACAGTTTATTTTATGTAGGTAACGGTAGTTAATTGATTATTGATAAGACTTTCCTGTAAAGACTTTTCCCTAGTATCTGCTGTTAATGCTCTACTAAGGCAAAGAACTTTTACACGCAAACATAGCATAGCTACCTCTGGAATTAGCAGAACCCTAACCGTTGCCTAGATAAAGGAATTCAGAGAGCTTACCTTTCTTTATAATATATGTCCAACGACACTGAGCTCTATAAGCTTACGATATTGCCTTCAGGCACCATTCACTATATAATATTTATAGCTTCATATCAACTCGACGTTATAGCTTCGTAAGCCCTCGACATTCTAGGCTCTGCATCCCTTCGATTTCCCGCACAACCAATATCCAAAGCCTTGGCTATCTAGACCATCTTTATAGCATTCTACCGCTTAACATGTAAGGATCATCACACTACCACTTAATCTTTTATCTATAGCCCAATACTGCCTCAATCGACCTTTACAGCTTCAACTACCGAACAAGACCAGCAGCCCTCAGCTATATGACTTTCTATGCCCTCGGCTACCCTCAACCTCGACGTATAGGCCTTAACCAGCTTATTGCCCTTTTCGCAGCTCAAACGCTACACAGCCGACCGCCAAAATTATATACTGTAGAGAAAGTCTTTCCTTGTAAAGCCTTGGTTGCTACCCGGAACAACCGGGCCGCGATGATAGGTCTCACTAGATGAGACCACTAGATACAAACTGCTAGGTCGAACCAGTACCGAACTTGCCTAGGGATCGTGGGATGGGGTGATTTACTCATCTATAGAGCAGCGGTTTGGCTGCCTTGGGAGTTTCCCTGCGAGTGGATTCCCGAGAATGTTTGGGGATCCTGGTTCTCCTGCATTTTGGGTAGAGGGGCGCCTTTTGGGGGCATGAGTAGACAAACGGTTCGAGCATATATACAGTTCCGACGCATAAGGCCGTGCAGATGACCTGGATTGACTGCAGTACAGCAATGATTGTAGATAATTTAGCTTCGCACGTCCTGTGCTCTCCCGGACGAAAATATACCTAACATAACATAGCAGGCTGGACGAACAAAGCGAATTTAGAAGAAGATATCTATTCTGAACTGATACGTACGATCTCGTTATCAAGTACTAACTCAAATGGCACTTTCAGGGTTTAAGCCTAATTGAAAAACTTTCTGGTCCCGATTTTCACGTTCTGTATGGTTATGTTCAGAACGCCAATTGCCGTGTGCCTTGGTCTAGAGGATCGAACGTTATGAGACTTGACCCATCGGTACCTGAAAGACGTCCAAGCAGTGGATACTTGGCAACTACAATTCCTCGGTCATCGAGAGACCACATCCGTTGCAGGTTACATTCTACATGTCAGACATCAGGCCCAGTCGATAACCTCGCAAATGTAGGGCCATCGGGTGGCTGTACCATTGGTGCGGGTTCAGGATTAGCGGTTGTTTTGCTTGCAACGTGTCTATTGGCTTATTTAGGTACGAATAAATGAGCCTGTATCACCTTGGTCTCACCGGATAGACTTCCGTGTGTCCCGTTGTATTAGGTTTCTAGGGATCACCACCCCTACAAGCTTAACAGGTGGGGCTAAAAAATACAAAATGCTAGAGACTTCACACGTGAACGCCCGCACCTCGGTCAGAAGCCAGCATGAACCCCATCGCTACCGGACCGGCAAATCCGCGAAATCTATTCAAGTGAGTAGTATGTGGTAAGTTTGATGCGATATTACTTTCTAAGTTTTAGCATTTCTCGTGAGCGCTTGGGCCTGAGACCGTTTATACCAAAAATAAGAGCGCACAAGATTTGGTAAGCGTCATCTCCGCTAGGAGTCCAGGTTCCAATAGATTGGCACCTGCCCGGTGTGTTTGTGAGGGAGATTTGTAAGCCCAATGGCCTTATATGCCAGTCAGCCAATTACGTTGGACTGCATTATGTTGTTTCTAATTTCTTGATGACGCATTACTATATAGATTCTTTCTCATGGTGCCAAAAGGAAATGGCCCGGGATAATCCGCGTATTCGCTACGATCAGCCGATTACATGCTGTACGCGTAATCCATCAATCATTCAACTTGAGAAGTTTAGAATTTGTAAACAATTCGATTTTGATTGATTTGAGTGCGAAAGCTTAATAGTTGAGTTGACACATAACAAGCGCTGATTGCTGCTATAGGTGTCACCATGCTAAACCATTATCTCTGTCCAAAGCCGCTCAGGGAACTTAAGCCACAGCCAATTTACCAGTGCATGTGAAAATGGATAGAAGTACCTTATGTCAACTAAGTCGCCAAGTAACTAGTATCTTACACGAAACATAAGTAGATTTCATCAAGGCATCAATGCTTTACACATTACAAGTAGGGCTTGGCACTTGAATAGGACTTTTGTTTCAAGATGGCTCGCAAAGACTTCTAAGAAGAGTGAAGGTTCCGATTACTTATTTGATCGACATGTCAACTTGCAAACTTTTAGCGATAGGATATTTGTTATCCCTCGTATTCATACTTTATGGCTGGCTCTCGGTCTCTGCCGTCTATTCTGATCAGTTTTATGCATGGCACGTTGAAAAGATAAGCGCTAGACGGTGATTGCGTTCTGAGAGCTGAACTCGGCCCGAGCCTTGCAGGAGGTCACGGATCAAGATGGATGACATGTTGATTGTAGTGTCGCATTGGTAATGCATTAGCCGAACATGACGTTAGCCTGCATCGTGGAATAACCAGGATGTATTACGAGGAAAGAGGGGGTTTACCAACGTTTCGGGCGAACGTTGTCCACAAATGCGGCTTTTGTTTTCCTTGGTGTTTCAATAAGCTAATAATGGAACCACCACGTAACTATGCAGCTGGATACGTGCTCGCAGTAGCAGTAGTAACATTACCAAGGAAAACAGCTTTAACTCCCAAAGCGATACTAAGCTCTTCCTGGTACTTATCTCTGATTAAGACGAATTGAACATAGAAGAGTCACTCAATCTTCTGTATATGCTTCGTTATCATGAGCGAAGAGAAGATTCAGACCTTTAAGGGCTGGCGCTAAGTAAACAATTGTGACTGGATCGCAAAACGTATGCAGTACCTCGAAGAAACGTGCCGTGTCTGTTATCTCTGACGCAATATGACTGTCAAGTAGTGAATATTGGACTTTATGCCGAGCTCGTTACGGACGGCAATTGTAGTTGCTTGAGGAGGTATGAACACAAGACCATGTTCACCGGCGAAGCAAACCTTCTTACCCTCCTAGGCTCCTACCTCTTAGCAGCACATTATCACGAACCTAAAATACGGGAAGCTTCGACTAAGCGACTTGATGCAAGAGTAATTGAACACTGAAGTAGATGCTGCTTCTTGGTTTTTGTTTCACGTGAAATCAGGGAGCATCTTGTGGCTTGTGCGGGAGGACTCGGCGAGCCCTCCCTAGGCTAGATTGCAACAAGCCATGAGGACCAGCGATTCTTCCATGACCCCCGGGTTTGGATGTCTGGCAGAAGTGGTAGGACACATACACATGTCAAGATATCCATTGGTGAGGTTTTTAACAAAAAGGTACAGTTTGCAATCAAGAGCCCCACCGTATCCAAACCGATTCCTCATACAAAACCAACACTGCTCCATCAAGCAAAATCGAAATCGCAACCACGAAAACAAATCAAGGGTCTCTTATCAACAAATCAGTTCGCCCTTCCCTCGTCTCTTCCTCTTATCCCTGTTACTGTCGTCTACGAGACAAACTTCTATTCAAACATGGTTTCTTATACAATCGCCGGAACCCAAGCCATGTGGCGACGGCCCCTGAGTTCTTTAAATGGGCTCTTCCAAAAGCGCATCCGACTAGAGGGGGAGTTATTTCATCAACCAGAGACCTTGGCTGCTCTTGTTGCTCCCATCTGTGTTGATATGCTGGCACAGTTAAGCTATCCAGGTGCTCCTCAATTGAAAGGTGAAACTGTTGAGGCACTGCTGGAGTATATGTACAAAAGGGCTGTTGAGATTGGAGTTTCCCTTGATACTCCCCTCTCCGCTAAGGGATTCCGTTTGGGTTATGCTGAAGGGCTGGTGTGTTACCCTCCATCATCCCTATTGTCATCAACTTCATTCTAACCTCAGTCAGCTCGCTCATCCTCGACATCCAGTCCAAGTTCAGGGATACGTCGGACTCTTCACGTGGCTCGTTGTCCAGTACGATGATATCGTAGGACAAAGCAATCAGATGGTAGAGGAGGCGCTCTTGTTTAATGAGCGGTTACTCCGAGGCGAGCCTCAGCCAAATAACCTGCTTGAGGGAATCGCCGGTCTTCTTCGCGAAGCCCACGACCACTTTGATCCCGTCTTAGCGAACATGCTGCAGATCTCGGTGCTCAAGTTCCTGACGAGTAATTTGTTGGAGCGACACGACGGGTTCCAGAATATGTCTATCACACGCGCAGGGCATAGGTTCCCCGACTTTTATCGAGACATGTCGGGCATGGACCAGGCCTATGCCGTTTTCTGCTATCCCAAAGCGCAATACCCTGATGTCGGAGCCTTTCTGGAAGCAATCCCAGACATGGCTAATTTTATCAATATATCTAACGACGTCTTATCGTAAGTAAGCTGCGCCTTAGACTTAGAAACATCACTAAATCTTTGCAGTTTTTACAAGGAGGAACTAGGAGGAGACAAGAGAAACTATGTTCACAACCGCGCCACATCTACTGAAAAGCCAGTACTGACTGTGGTGGCGGAAGTAAACCAAGAGACAATAGCATCAGCCAAGAGGGTCGAGCAGATCCTCAAAGGGAGGGGTATATACGAGCGGTCCTGGCATGAGAGCGTCAGGGGCTACATAGCCATGCATACAACAAATCCTCGATACAGGTTGGCCGACCTAGGAATTGGCGAGGAGCATCCTCTTGCTCCATTCGAACATAGAATCGGGCAGCTATTCGAAAAAATGAACAAAATGGAATAAATTCATACTCAAGCGGTTATGGCTTTCAGGCTAAGCGCTGCGGGGCTGGATTCAGCTGAATCACCATTTGCGTGTCTTCTGAATCCACTTTGGAGAAGCCTTTGTTACATTCGGTTTACTTCACTAGATACGGACAACTTATCATATTAGTGTTAGTTCCCTACTGTGAGTTATCAATTACTTAGTTAACCTGTTTCTAATCCGACATATTATCAAACTGTCAGGCGTGTGATTCGAGCATCCGCTCTGGAGTCTAGCCCAAAGTTCCCATTAGTAGTCTTCAGGTCGTTGCTGCTCCCCCAGCAACCTTCTTCAATGTACCGACAGCATCCGGTGGTGGCATCGGGTAGCCATCGGAAGATAAGTTATTTTGACCTGTTCAAGTTTCGTGGTGCTTTATCGTCAGACAATGGACCAATGCTGAGCTCTATGTATATGCGGTGAAGTACGAAGCGAGCGCAGGTACATATAGCAGCGGGATGTGAGAAAGCCCACTCATCAACCCGCGGAGCTTCCATGGGCTGTGAGACACCACTACCTAGCGAAGCCAGATTTGATTCTTGTCGAGCACTGTGTTTGAGTATGAAGTGTAAATTATAAAGCAGAAAATGTGATACTAGGCTTCTTTAAATATACGATAGTGAAAATATGGTCTACTGTCTTGACAAATTATTCGCTGCTCCCCTCTCCCTACTTTCTATCCTCACTCCGACATAGCTTCTCACGGAAATAGCTAGGCCGTCCATCCTCATAAACAATATCAAAACACGGGTCATTTTGAAAGTCACTCATTGGGGCGCTCAGCCATTCCCCATTGGCCATGAGGGCGACGCAGCAGTGCCATGGCGTTGTGTAGCCCGTCTTAGTGTGTAACAAACTCAAAGACACCTTGTGCTCGCCTGTGGATTGATGGATAGATAATCGGAGATGGTTGGGAAAGGCAGCTTTGATAGCGCCAGCAAAAGCCTGATTTTCGTTAGAAGTGCAGTCTTATAAGAAGGCGGATTTCATAGCCCAAACAGGAGAAAACTTACGCATCCACGGATCATCATCTCTTTAGCAAGGTACTTAACGTCCCGCCTATAGCCGTTATGCGACCTGTTTTCACCAGTCGGGAAGATATGCTGCAAGTCTGACTCCAGAAACCTCTTATATCCACAATATGTCATCAGAGTATCAGGATTTGTAGCAATCTCGTAGTTGATATCATAATCTTCCTTGCCATATTTGTTCAGAAGATACCGCCGAAAATTAGTGGCATTTGCAACGTAGACGATCTCGCTCATCTTCTCCGGAAGCTCAAGTCCAGCTAGGTCTTTGAGGCGGGAAAATGTGATCTGGTTAAACCCCTTCTTGACAGCTAAAGCCCGTAGAGCCTCGCCATAGGCCCACGTATCGCGATCTGGAATACAAAGCAAATCTGCCAAAAGCCAAATGTCAGTAAAGTTGGTATATCATAAGCGGTACCCTGACCATTATACACTACACCGTCTGAGATGATAGTGATCCTAGCCCCTGGGCTATATATATCTTGTATACGTAGACACATGGTATCAAGCCGCTGCAGGGCTAGCTCCTCGGCTTTGTCAGGGAGGAAGCCAAGGACCTTGTTTATTTTGTTGGCTGACTTGAACGGGAACCCAGGGAGACACATATCAACTGGCTTTTCTGCCATAACGAAACGGTCAATGATGGACAAAAAGTTGATCATGCCCGAAGCGAGCCGCTCCCTGGAGTCATCAAACTTGTCCAGAGCGTAATCAAAGATAATGGCAAGGATCCCGACAGACGTTTCGTCCGTCCCCCATGTTGCTTTATGATTTGTATCAGTGGTACAAGCGGGATCTTTGCCGCGTGGGTGACTTCCTAGGTCGGAGCCTATGAGTTGAGGAGCTTGCATGACGGCAGGGACACTGTGTACAGACGGCATCTAAATGACTGGGAAGAAATTGATCTGGGCCTGTAGGACTGGGAGCTTATCTCAAGGGTTTAAATATATGCCCAGAAACAAAGATATAGTACACAATCGATAGGCTCCCACACGACACTTACTGAATGATGGAGATATGCAGACACGCGGGAGAAGCCCTCAAGCTCGTTGGTCATCGGTAGCCTCGCAAACCTGTGTTACAGATTGCCCAGAACAGGTTAAATTCAGGAATAAACTCGAACTAATGGAAGTCGTGGTCGCATTTAGGTGCGGCGGCAGTCGTTCACGATGTCACAACTATCATCAAAGCGTCTTGGCCCGCAGCGGGACTTCTTGCATCTCCCGAGGTACGGCTCTTGGATAGAATCGGTATTTGTCCTACAAGGTAGGGCACGGACACAGCCATCCTCATCTAAGGTTTTTTACCTGCTTCCTTTTCATGCAGTTCTCGGCTTATACGAACAGCACGGACCTCAAAACACGAGCGGGAATTTTATGCAGGCGGCACGGCCAGCTGCACCTCGCAAGCCAGCTTCGGCCTCTCCACTACCCATGGTGATACATGTGCGCCCGTCCTTATCTCGCCTCACATTGAGTCATTACTCATGTGCTATTCTGGACCCGAAGTTGCCGACTACTGGAACTCAATTCGGGAGATTGGCCTTGGAAGCTCACTCGCAGTAGATATGACGTGCTAATTTGGCCGTGTGCCCTTTCCGTGCCAGAGACCCCGTTACTCCCGACGGAGTTCTCTGCTCTTGTCCCATCTTCATCCCAATACCTTCCCTTATATCTGGTTTTGATAGCTCCAATTGATGCTCGAATCCCCTCAAGCCGTATACTAGCAACACAACAATGGCTGTCCCGGAGCAATATGGCCAGCGGTTAATTCCGCAGATATTAGACACTCTGGCTTTTGTTGAACCTGACCGTATCCTATACTCAGTGATGAATTCCTCCAACATCTCTCATGGGTTCCATGATGTTTCTGCGCGAGCTTTGGCGAATGCAGTTAATAAGACCGCGTGGTGGCTGTATGGTCAAATTGGTGAAAATAGCGTTGTGCAGACAGCGGCATACATTGGACCTCGTATGTGAAGGGAAGTGATACTTATAAGATTCCTACTTTACTGACTGCAGAAGATGATCTCCGGCACATTCTGTTGACATATGCATGTGTCAAGGTCGGTTGTACTGTGAGTGAAACACACCTCGTCCAAACCTAGTCGCACGTTTCTAATGCAATGGAGGCTTTATTTCTGTCCCCTAGAAATAGTATCGAAGGTGCGATCGCAGTGCTTGAGGCTGCAAAATGCAGCACCTGGGTCAAACCGTGCGGGTATTCGTGTCCTCTGGCAGATGACATCCTGCAGAAGCGCAGTATGAAGGTGCTCAATCTACCGGAACTAGACGAATTGCTCAATACCGATCCAACCACGTTGTATCCATATGACAAGACCTTCGAAGAAGCTTCTGGGGACCCGTTCTGTTTACTTCATACCTCTGGGTCGACTGGCCTCCCGAAGCCGATTACGTGGTCGCACGGTCTTATCGGTACGATGGATGCTGTGCGGCTGCTCCCACGTGTCGAAGGGGATAACGGGCTGTTGCCGTGGACAGAAAATTGGAACGAGGGAGATAGAATATACTCGTCGTTTCCAATGAGCCATGTATTTCTACCCCACGATACAAACTAGAGCATCTTTCTAACTGAAAGTAACTTCACAGGGCGCTGGTATCATCATGAATATTCTCCTGCCGTCTCTCTTCCGTCTACACTGTATCATGGGCCCTAAAGGTGTAGTGCCTAATATGGACCTAATTGAGTCACTTGCCGATCATGCAAATATCGCTATTTGGAGCATGGTTCCGTCGTTAGTCGATGAGCTAGGCGAAACGCCGAATGTTTTAATCAAGCTGAAGCCGTCCAAATTCATCTGCGCTTCTGGTGGCCCAGTCAGCCCTATTCTCGGATCAAAGGTTAACGATGTGGTTCGAGTTCTAAATCTAACGGGCACTACAGAAGGCCTCTTCATCGGGAACTTGTGGGTAGAAAGACAAGACTGGTACTATTTCTCCTTCCATCCATTCTCTGGGTTTGAGTTTAGGGAAGTAGAACCAGGCATCTATGAGCATTGGGTACATCGCAATACCCACTGGCCCCTATTTCAGGGCATCTTCCATACTTTACCAAACGAAGCCAGCATCAACCTCAAAGACCTCTATACCAAACACCCTGCTAAGCCGAATCTATGGGCATTCAAAGGTCGCAATGATGACATTGTTGTGTTGTCTAATGGCTACAAGATATCGCCATTGGAAACAGAGGCTTTGGTCAACGCGCACCCTGATATCAAGGGCTGTTTGATAGTAAATCGTCCCGTCTTGTGTGCTGCTCGAATGTCACTGACGTTTCTAGATCGGAACAGGCAAGCGTCAGGCGGGTTTGCTCATTGAGCTTCAAGACTCAACTTCCAGGACTAACGAGATGTTGGATAGTGTCTGGGCTGCAGTTGAACGTGCCAATGCATTGTCTTTGCATAAAAATCAGGTGCAAAGGGATTACGTCGCTTTCGCTGAGTTTGATAAGCCCTTTATCCGCACTGACAAGGGAACGATAAAGCGAAGAGCCACGCTCCAGGCATATAGTGATTTCATCGAACGCTTCTACAGTTCACGGGTGGAAAAAGACCCCGAGTTTGTAGCCATTGACACCAGCTCTATTGCTTCGGTCACAGATGGTGTCCGTCATATTTTAGGTACTCTGTCACCTGCGGTTAAGGAAGCGGCACTTGACGACGACCTGTTCGTTACAGGCTTTGACTCAATGCTCGTTTTCCGTGCTATCAAGTCTCTGCGAGCAGCTACCAAGCTTGGTGAGCTGTTGGCCCCACGGCATCTCTACGGCAGCCCTACACTCCGCCAGTTCTCTGCAATGTTGCTTCAGCTCGTAATCGGCATGGACAGGAAGACAAGCAACGAGGCATCTTCGGATGAAGCGGCTACAGAGGGTGTGGCCGAAATGAACCGGATGATAGATTTACACCGCGCGCGTCTGCCACAGAAAGTCAGTCCTTTTGATCAGATGAGCCCCAACATTTATCTCGGGATGAAGTTCTTCTACCCGCTCCGCAAGGGCGTGCGTTTTGAAGATGTCTTCGCACGATTGCAAACAGGGCTACTTCGTGCTATGGAAATCATTCCTGAGCTTGATGGCAAACTGATACCCTGCTCAGAGGATGAGATAGGGTACAAGAAGGGTAGTATGCGTATTACACTTCCTCCAGTGCCTTATACTTCGACGACCAACCAAAGCGCCGAGACATCTGGACCACGACAGCTTCGATACGAAGACCTTTCGGCGGTGCTCCCGTCCTTCGCAGAACTTCGTGCCGGTGGCTTTCTGTGTTCAAGCTTTGTAGACGACATTGTACTCGCTTCTCCACTGGCGCCCCCCCTGCCGGCCGACGTGTTCATGGCGCAGGCCAACTTCATCGATGGCGGTTGTATTTTGGCCATCAACTTGCACCACCAATGCTTTGATGGTACGGGAGCCATCATGGTGATGCGTATCTGGGGCGATTGTTGCCGTTATGCGCAAGGCGAAACCTCGGCGACTTGCGATTGGCTGGACAAGCAGAGTATGAACCGCAGTATTCCGCAAATTCTCCACGAGTTGGAGGGATATACGACACCAGTTGATCAAATAGACAAGAACGTATGGGGTTTCATCGACATCCCAGACCCGGCCGAGATAGAGAACGGGACCCAGGTCGAGAACCCCGTCAATGAGTCGACGCTCCCTCCGGCTCCACTCTTCCCTCGGAAGTTCGAATGGCCACCGACTCGGCCTATCCACGGTTGGCTCATGAAGGCATACACCTTCGTCATGTCAACAGAAATGGTCGAGCAGCTTTGGCGAGATGTACTGGCTGACCCTACAGCTGAGGGCGTGACATCGGTCAGCGATATGATCCAAGCGTTCGTCTGGCGTTCAGCCATCAAAGCGCGTTATCATGTGGCGACTCATCTGCGCTGCGAGACCTTTGATGGAGATGAAATGGCCATAGTTGAGTTACCTATCGATGTCAGACCGTATTTCTCAAAGCTGCTACCTGAGTCGTACATGGGCAATCTTGTCATCATCAACCGGCCGAGTATGCCTGTGGCAACGCTCTGTGGCACAGGCACAACAGTCGGGCAGGTTGCCCAGGTGCTCCGCGCTGCGGCAGTACACATCACACCCTCATTAGTTCACGATGCATTCACGCTGCTGCAGTCGGTACCTGACTACACCAAGGTGACTACCGCGTGCATGGGGATGGACGGGATGCATGTTGCAGTTAACAACTTGATGCTTTTCCAAACAAGCGCTATCTCCTTTGGAGACGAGCTACTAGATGACGGCGGCGTGCCGTCAGCGATGCGCATACAGATGGATCCCATCAATGCCGCATTCCGGATGGCGGTTATACATCCACTGCGAGAGGACGGAGGTATCGAGTTCGTCGTTGGTATGCTGCCAGAAGAGCTTGATGCGATACTCGCAGATGGCGAGTTTACCAGATATTGCAGGTTCGTAGGTTAGTTTGCAGGTCAAGTGTGACGGATTCCCAGGTTCTTTTGCAGGATGTTCCTCTCTACTATTTCTATTCTGTGGCCGGTGGTGTGAAGAGGTTGCAGAACTATCTTGCTTGTTTGTCGGACAAGGGATTCAACTCTCTGGATCAAAGAACCTTTAGAAGGACTTTTAAGAAGTCACGTTCGAGACAATATTACCGGTTTCAACAACTGTAAATTAGAATAGTCCCCGGGGCTATAACTGCCTAGTTAGCTTAACACGATGGCTTCCAGCTAAAACTGCGCATGCGCCTTTGTCTATATATCAGAGCAAACTACTGTATTTTCGAAATATTGACGGCATATAGCGTATTCTGTCTCACGTACCTTAAGTCATATTAAGGGATAGCGTGATATTGGGCTTACAGTACCGTAACCCTGGGCGTTTCTGAGGCTGTCAATTTGAGCTGATGAGCCCGACAGCTGTCAGATGATATCTACATCACATGCATTACTACAACTCACCGTATAAATCAAGCACGTTGTTACACATTCGTCTTTGATTTGAGCTGTTGATTTAAGCAAGCTTCGCTACCGCAGAGAATGCGATTTTTGACTTCAGAACGAAAGTCGTATCCGGTGTCATTAACCTAGGTCTCGACGCTAGCGGAACTGCTATTAGCGTTGCAAGCACCGCTGGTATTGAACTAGGCAACCTTGATGTTGCAAAGATGCTCCATGTCTTTAACGACAAGAACCTGAAGATCGGAAGCGTGCCTCTTTAGTTTGGCCCCTTTAGTAGGCTGCTTTGGAGACGAATGGAGATTGGAGGAAGGGTTGGCGTGGCATAGATTGAGGGGGGTTTACAGAGGCTGAACAAGGGAAGGCTCTTTGTTTTTGATGAATACTTGCTCTGACTTTTGACCTGGACTTTTCCCTGTTATCTTGCTTGTGTGGGACGTATGTAGGAGGACTATTAAGCAGTATTTAAATGATATAAAAAATGAAATTCTACATAATCAGATTGAACCACATATTACTATATATCTTTGAGACCTTTTTGAACTTCGGTTCTTGTCTCGAAGCATAGAAGCCTGAGGTTTGTATTATCTGACGAGTGTTATTCAAGATTGAAGAAATAGAACAGAATTTCCAGCATTCATTAACGGCCCGGTACAATCAGATAATTGCCCTACTGGTGAATAGTTAATGCGTTATATAAAATCAATGCTCCTTGGATTCGAAACTATAACATCATTCGCCTCGCTTATGCAATATTCAAGGTCATGCAAAGAAATTTTCTCCAAGCTCACTTGCCATAGCTGAATGCTACATAAACGCGATAACTAAGTATGTTCACGATTTGAACATCCTAGAATATATAAAAGTACTAATGAGTGTGTTCTATCTGCTTGATAGTTTGGATGAAGAATAATACAGCGCAATGGGACGCCTCCATCCTGTTCTTGTTCGTACCCCGTAACTGGTTATGCTGTGGCAAAAGCGATAACTGGATCTGGCCATCTCGTGACTAAAAGTTGAAGCCGGCAACCTCAACATTGTAGTTAGCCTTGCCACAGTTGAGATAGGCAGGCTCCTCTTGGCTACAAGATGCACCCAGCTCAAAAGAAGCCTCGTAGATACCGCCACTGGCTGCTTTATTTCCTCTAAACCATACGCATCCTGCCTTCCACTCCCGGTTTACGAACTGGTAGAACAGATCCTCACCAATATCGGCCCCTTTTTGTTGTGTAAGCTTCCTGGTCTAGATAGATGGCATATGATGTCATGACTTACAGACAGAAGCATCAGGGGTCGTACGGTCTTCCCAGTTGCGTAAGTCGTTGGACCAAAAACGAGTATCGTAGTAAGCGCGGCACAAAGTTCTCTTTCCACTCGGGTCGAGAATGTCAACTCCAGTATCAAAGCGCTTATGGAGATAACCATCTTTCTCATATGTGATGTACTTCTGGATAGGCGAGGTGTGATTAAACTACCACTCAACGACGGCGGGATTGTCAACAGTCCTGTTGAGTCCATGTCGATGCGGGTTTGCGTTTTCATACCAATCAACATTGACGCCGTCGACACGGAAAACAGGGGTATCACGGGGAGTAGGAGTGGTCAGTCCGATAAAAGTAGCTCCAGCAGTGGCACCAGCAGCGGCGATAAAAAGTAACGAGATCCGTAAGAATATCAACGCCACAGGCGGCGTTGGTGGCAGAGTGACGAGGGCAATCGAGAGCGGTGTTGCGAAGAGCGACGAAGAAGGCACCGGCGCTGAAGGTTGAAGTGCTCACCAAGATTGTCAGAGCCGTGATAGGCCCACGAGCGGCCAGCAAAGCCGGGATAAACATGATGGCCTTGGGTAGTCAAGTGGTCAGAAGATGATGAAGTTGATGTGAAGGAGCTTGCTGCTTGTTTTATCGTTGACAGGGAATGAGACAGGGAATGAGACAGGAATTTATATATCTCTTACATCGAGCTCAACATTGCAATGCCGCCTTCTTTCCCCTATACTGACTATAGGTCGTTGACATCCATAGTGGTCTCAGTATTGCCGCAGTACGATGCCGGTCGTCACCCGCGTGTCCCTATCGGAGACCTTGCCGAGCAGGCGGGTAGACCGGCAGCCGTGTATGCGGCTGTTCTCGTATTTGGCAACTATTCACAACTTTTTGAATAGTTACAGCGTTGTGTAAGAAAGTAGCAGAATTGACCATCTAAATAAAAGCCATATTTACTCATATAAGTAAAAGTCATTTATACGCATCGCCGTAAAGTCCTTCCCCAGAACTCTTTCCTTGTCGGGAAAACTTGATTATCTGGCAATGAAGCGCGTTATGATAAGAATCCACAGTCGCCCTTGATGATGCTGGTTTCCTGAGATTGGTCGCATCGTGATAGGTGAGGCGGGCTCCGATTGATCATGTCCTTGTCTCTTTAGGAGCAGGATAACATGCCGTTCTTGCCGACGCGATGCCGAAGATCCATGATCTAGTTGTCTGTGATCATCTACCTGGCTCGTATTCTCTTTTTCTCTTTGCTCACGCATGATGAATGGAACCTTTTCCTTCAAAGTGGAGGCATTGAGGCATTCCATCAGCCAAGGTATAGTGAAGCGAATCCTTCCTCAGGCGCACGTGTCGTCTAGTGCTGGCTTTGTTCCAATAGTAATCAAGGTATGGCATTGCATAAGGTTAAACTTTGCGCTATTAAACAGCTGATAGGCACGCGATACCACGTATCTTGAGAACTGTATTGATCTGACCTGACCGTCTGTATCTTAGCAAAGTTTCTCTTGTCCGAAGAGCTATTGAGTGTCGCATACACTAAGTAAAAATCTTCTAAATTCTCCTCTTCAGGCTCACAACTGTGCGGTTTGCAGGACCTGACATCTCTAATAGGGCCCTTGACCCATCTTTTCACTAGAGACCTACTAGCTGGGTTAAAGCGCCGGCAGATCGACTTGACAAGCATAACCTAGGGGACCTGCCTACCTGGGCATGGCGTATAGTCAATGACATTCGATCAATCACCGGCCGGTAAAAGAAAAGGCCAGGAGCAAGGCGGGGAAATTGACCACGCGTACCTTCGCAAAGACACTCCACGCCAAACCTCATTACCTCAGCTCGAAAACATGCTGTGGACGTCTGTAATCCGCGGAGCAAACTGCCGATATGGCAGTCCCGCTCGCACTATTGGCGAAATAAAGGTGGTGCCTTCTATCAACCAGCTGCCAGCAGACTCGCAAACCACGATTCATCGACCCTTGCCAGCGTCCGAGGGTCACCATCCTCTACAATCCTTCCGCGATCCAAAACAAGCACCCTGTCGCAAAATTCAGACACGATGTGCAGTCGATGGGCAACCATAAATATAGTGCAACCAGCAAACTCCCTCTCAATTATTGCAAGCATCTGTCGCTCGGTGTCGGCATCCACCGAGCTGGTGAACTCATCCAAGAGGAGTAGAGAGCTGGCGCTCGTTTTCCGCTTCAGTACTGCTCGAGCAATATTGAAGACCTGCTTTTGCCCTTGACTGAGTGATGATTCTGACAGAACACTTTCTAGCCCGCCCTGTGATTCAACCATGTCCCAGAGGTCCATTGCTTGCAGAACTTCACGACACTGCTCTGTCGTTGCTGCCCCAAGCGGATCTAGGTTTTCCATAACAGTACTGCCTATTGGTAAAAATACTGGGTCCTGGGGTACAGTTATTATTCTTTCTCGAAGCGTCTGAGGACTTATAGATGAGAGAGGGACACTGTCAATGGACAACATGTACCCGAAATTATCCTTTTGCACAGGTTCTAACAGGGTGAGAAGAAGGAGAATGAAAGAAGACTTTCCGCTGCCGTGCGCTTTCAGTTAGCAAGAGCGTCTTGAACATCTTTGTGAGGTTCAGACACAAACCTTCCTGTACGGCCGCACAAGGCTATTCTTTCACCTGATTGGATCGAGACGTCGATTCCTTGCAGGGCGTATTCATCAGCATCACCACTGGATCGATATTGTTAGCCAGAGTTACCAATGCCTTCTGAGAGAGCTTCGGCCAGAAGCTTACTTATAAGTCGCCCAAACCCCTTGGACTTCGATGGCTCCTTTCGATGGCCACTGCTGATCAAGCTCTGTATCACCATGCAGATTATTTTCCGTTCCAGTCTTGGTAGTAAAATTCCGGAGTCGAGCTACAGCTCCAATAGAGGTCTCCAGCGCAGCGTAGAACCGCACAATATCGCTCAACGACTGACTTAACGTCATCAGCGTGACAAGAGACGCGCCGGAAAGACTTGAACTAGACCGAAGCTGAGTTATCAAACCTACAAGAGCTGTTGCCGTAACAGCAACGACTACGTTCAAGGTCAAATACAGCCAGCGCTGTACCATTGAAAGTAGATACATCGGCCTCTGGGACTGGTCCAGCAGTCGATGATTGTGCTTGACGTTTTCTCCCGTCCAGCCTAACGCACGAATGGTGGCGATGCCTCTGGACGTGTCTAGAAAATGGGTGTATAACGGACTCTTTGCCTCGAGGTCCAACAGTCGCAGCTGCCGAGACGTTCGAAGGTAAAAACGTTGTATCAACCATAGAATGAGTATCATAGCTGGATAAGTGAGTCCTAGCCACGGTGATGACGACGCTATAAGGACACCCATTCCAATAACGCCAAAGATGTCCAGCACCACATTGGCTACAGCCATAGGGAGCTCATTATCAATGATGGTTATATCTTGGGAAAAGTAGTTGGTGATAGTCCCAGTGTCTGATGTCGTCAACAGTTGTAACGGTGCATTGATAACGGTCTCCAATGCCCTCTGGTGCAGCACCGAGCCACTGAGACTGATGAAGGGACCGAGAACCAGCAATACAGCCGCCATGAAGGACATCAAGGCTAGTACCTGCAGCATTCCATAGATACTGATGTAGTAAGCCTGAGAGTGCAATTGTGCCAAGCCTCTCTGTGGTCGGGCCGCATCGTCAGCCCAGAATGTAAGCCATATGCGGGGGAAGTTATTGAGAAACCCGTTGCATACACAAGCGAAAGTGAAGCCTGCAATGGGAATAAGGCCGATGGTGCGTATATAATAGCCAAAGACACTCGTGTCACCCAATTTTCGCGCCGCTGCTTCCTCTGCAGTCATGGCTACAGCTGATGGAGAGTGGGAGGGTGTTGGGTCTGCTACATTTTCAAGTGCTTCGGTCAAAGCTGGCTCGGAATCGGAAAATGGATCGGTTTTTGGAAGCACATTTGTGTCAGCAGTGGGTTTCCCTTCAGACACTTCTCCAGTACTGCTGACTGTTATGATATGGTCCGCAGCTTGAGAGTGTATAAGGTTGTGTGTACAAAGAATAGCAGTGGCACCACGACGACGGAGCATTCCATCTCGTCCAAAGACATGTCGGAATACATGATCCGTTGTTCTGGCATCCAGACCGCTGAGGACATCATCAAAGATCAAGAGTTTGGCATCTACAAGGTATAGTGCCCTTGCAATCGCCACTCGTTGCCGCTGTCCGCCGCTCAAGGCAATACCACCACTTCCAATCATCGTGCTATCGCCCTGGGGGAGGTTTGCAATGTCCCGGTCGAGCATACTAGCATTTATCACGGAAGTGTATAGCTTGTCGTCGAAGTGACTATTCCCAATGATGTTGCCCCTGACGGAGGTATTTGTCAAGAACGGCTGTTGGTCACAGTAGCCAATGACTCTGGAACGGAGGACAGCCGTTGATCCAGTCGCAAAGGGAACTTCACCGAGAATGGCTTTGCATAGTGTGGACTTTCCGCTGGCAACAGGACCAACGATGGCGGTGAGATATAATGATGGAATAGTTATGTTGACATGCTTGAGAACAGCAACGGTCTCGTGGTAGCCGAAGCTGCCGTCCTTGATCACCACGTGAGGAGTGCCTTTCCACGGTAGAGTCTTCATCTCGATTCCCCTTCTGCTAGCCTCAGAGACAGGAGATGGAGGAGAAGACGAAGTCACAGATGTTGTTGACATCATACAGTGATCGAGATGGCGATACTCAAACTTTGGGTCGCGTTCCAGATACGTCTGGACCCGTTGAAGACAAGTTAGCGCCCCAAGGAACTGAGGTATCTTCTGGAACAGTATCATCAGAGGCGAGGCGAGAAGGGTAAGGTAAGAGATGGAGATAAATATCGAGGTCGTGTCGAGCGTCTTGGTTGCCACCGCAAAAGTGATAACGGGAGATAATGTCATGGGAACCTGAGAGACAGTAGCCGCTGCAGCGAGGAGCATACGCCAACGCCCACCGATCTCAATCTCTCTCACACGCAGTCTCTGCACACAAGATTCGATGGGCTCTGTCATTCCAGACATCTTTACCGGCTTCATCTGTGCAATAGCAGCCGCAGTGACATTAACTCTCGTCTCGATCGCTTCCATCCACGCCTTTTGACGCGGCCCAAGGAGTTTGCCTATCCCGAACGCTGTGAGAGTTGAGAAGGCAACTACACCAAGGGAGGCAGCGAATGCAGCGCCGAGCTCTCGCTGGAGTAGCCAGCAAGACAGAGCAATCTGAATCGTGTTCGCCCAGTATTCATGGAGGTCGAGGATGCCTCTTGTAATGCGCTCAACGTCGGTGCTCATCAATGTGAGGGCGCCAGGATCGCCATCCGTAGGCGTCTTGAGCTCAGTAGTCTTTTCATACACGGCGAGCACGAGGATACCTCGAACCATGATGACGAAACGCTCTTGGAAGTACCAGTATATCGCAGTTGAGAACGCAATTGCCCCGTACGTCAGAGCCGTTGCACCAATGAGTCCATACCCATGATTCTGGTCTTGTTCATCGTTTTGTAGGTAGTGCAGAAGGGCGTGGATGAGAAATGGTTGGCATATGCTGGCAGCGAGGAGAGCCGCACGAGGAATTACTGGTGGTAATAACTGTAGGGCTAGGATTCGCAGCAGTAGCCGTGTCAAACCATATTTCTGGCCCTTATATGGGTTGTTGCGAACTCGTTCGACGAGTTGTTGGTGTCTCTCAGCTCCAAGGGTCTTGTCGAGGGGGTACAGCGTGTCCAGCGTCAGGATGGCCCGATAGCCTTTCATGAACAATGTGTTCAGCCAAAAGAAGACCCCGAGGTTCCAAATACCACTTGTCTCCTCGGGGCTATGCTGCTTCTCATCCCAGCCAAGCCATTTACCTTTCTGTCGTGACTCTAAGTACACCATGGCAGCTTTGAGGGCAGTGGATGCTGTCAACACAGATGCATAGTTCTGGTCCAGCGATGATGGAGTCAGGAGCCATGATGTCCGTGTCCGAGCAACATCAAATAATAACGTGACAGAAAGGTAGGCAGCGATGGCCGTTGAAGGTCGCGGTGCCCTTGAATGCTCAATCCATGACAGTGGGATAAGAAGCAAAGCTGCGATGAAAGCAAGGGAGATAGC
Source organism: Fusarium pseudocircinatum (assembly GCA_013396035.1). NCBI lineage: Eukaryota > Fungi > Ascomycota > Sordariomycetes > Hypocreales > Nectriaceae > Fusarium > Fusarium pseudocircinatum. Next base: position 174,777 of record JAAOAS010000060.1, on the reverse strand, counting down.
AGCTAAAGAACGCCCTGAAGCGTATTGAGAAGAGTTCCGTCCAAGAACGATGAGAACAAGATGCAAGGCAGTCAAGCCTAATGCAAGAACCTACACCACGATGAAGAAAGCCTCTGTTAGCGGATGTCCCCCTATTATGCATTAACCAAAGTGGAGATACATACCAGCTTCGTCCACTGAATTGCCGAAGCGCCGACAATTGAGCGACGGCGACGACAAAGTATCAAAATACGGGAGAAACCAAGGCAAATGAAGGCAGCAGCTGGTACAATCACAAAGACTACATCTTCAAATGCAACAGTAAAGTCAAAGTTGCCTCTACAGCCACGCACAGCAGGCCTCAGCGAGTCATCGTTGAGACAGGCGCTAACAGACGACATGGTCTGTTCGTGTCGTGTTGTGTCGCCTCAGTGGTGACTGCAGTACCACTGAGATGATGCCGATACTGATGATCCAGGTCAGCGGGGGAAGTAAGAAAGGATTCTTGCCCTGGAAATCCGAGGTTATCACGGGCGTATTGTTTATCTACTGACTCTGCATGATGTATGGTGCGGCACAGCTGAATGGGGATCTGCATGTTGGTTGAATGCCTGTCTACCGTGCCCTGTTTTCCCCGCTCGCCTGTATCACACAGTGCTGCACCTCCTTGATAAGACAGTGCAAACACGCCACCAAATCCTACCAAAAGTCCCTAACTCCCCTGTAGTAGTATGGATCGCCAAATCTCTCCGCCCGCGACAAACAACTTGGCGGACCAACACGACTTTGCTTTGATTCAGATTACTATGCTTTTGCATTGCATTGCAGCGATACGAGTATACTACGTCATCACGCGATTCTCTTCGCTTCTCAACGCGGCTTCAGCACCTCGACTACCGTTGGGCCCCATCTTTGGCGAAAACGCGCTCAGTAGTTGTTTGCCCGCCGATACCCTGCCTAAAATTAATGTCCAAAAGTCTCTGGACGCTGTTTTAGCTAGCTGACCAACAATTGTCCCGGTCAGCCAGCATCTATTGTACTCCCATTACTGCCGACCTCTTGCGTATCAGACAACATTTCTGTGGCTATTTTGCGTCATGGACAACGTTCAGCACGGTGTCACCGAATCGACACCGCTCCTACAGGGCGACCTCAACTGCGATGCTCCAAACAGAAGCCCTCCTACAAAGGACAGGGTCTTTCAGTGGCGGGCGGCATGGCAGTATCATTTCTCTCAGTGGTCAGCCCTGTACATCTGTAGCCTTTTCATCCTCCTCGTCGACGTCCCCAACTTCATAAGCGAAGTGCCAAAGCTGCGTATGCTTGAGTTAGGCCTCTGCCGCGATCACTACGCTGCCACTGACCCAAGCGTCATCGGCCGCGATGGCTCAGTTCCAGAGCATCTTTGCAAGGTCCACGAGATTCAAAGCGCTCTTGCTAAGATGAGAGGTATTCTTGGCATGATCGAGGGTATCCCTGGTCTCATACTCGCTATCCCATATGGCGTCTTGGCCGATAGTAAGGGACGCCGGTTGGTAACAGGTATCAGTCTACTGGGCTTCGTTCTAAGAGACATTTGGGCTTTTACTGTACTTTACTTTCATCGAGTATTTCCTGTTCGTGCTGTCTATGCTGCACCGGCTTTCTTGGTCCTCGGAGGAGGTTCTACTGTTATCAGCCCCATGATCATGGCCATCATTGCTGCTGCAACCCCGGAAGCATCACGGTATGTACACAGTCACCAAGACAAAGCTCCCGAGTAACTTTGAGCTGAACATTGATCAAATCTCTATAGAACAAGGGCTTTCTTCTGGGTGCAGGTTGTACTTCTCATTACTGAGCTGATTGCGCCACCACTCGGTGCAGTTCTCATGAATGCATTAGGACCGCATTTTGCTTTCCTCACGGCCGTTCCACTTGAAGCTCTGGCCTTTGTAGTGCTCGGTTTTATCCCCAACACAAGGACATCCGACAGTGTCCGTAGCAACGACATGGAGACTACGGAGGCAGATCAAAACCAATCACATAGCGGTCAATGCGAAGAGACAACATCTGATCCAGTTTCGTTCGAGGAAAGGGTCATGCAGACTCTGTCATACATTTCACATAATATCCAACATGGTGTTCATACTTTGGGCAGTCATAAAAGTCTGCTGGTAGGCCTCCTAGCACTGGTTGTTGCAAAGATGGCTCGGCCCATGCTGGAACTGATCTTGCAATACATGTCTGTGAGATTCGGATGGCCGTTGGCCAAGGTAAGTTCTCTATAGGCTAGGAATATGATATAAATCCCTTCTTTTCTCTCCCGCGATCACTAATACTTAGTTCTAGACGGCATTCCTGCTCTCGATCCAAGCTGCGGGTCAGATTCTGCTTTTTACTGTAGTCCTACCGCAACTCAATGTCTGGCTCATCAAGAGAATGAAGACATCTTCAGCTGCAAATCTAGCACTAACTCGAGTGTCAATCCTCTTTCTCGCGGTTGGTTCACTCTGTATGGGTCTCACCACTGTTGTTCCGGCATTTATAATCGGTATGAAGACGCTCGATTAAAGAAGCTAGTACACTAACTGATTTTCAGCCTTCTTTGGATACACGCTTGGCAATGGATTTTCGTCCGCTTTGCGATCTCTCCTGACAACCATGATACATCCAGATCATCTATCACTCTTATTTACTGCAATCGCCGTCTTTGAAGGTATCTCAGCCATTGGCGCCTCACCGCTCCTCGGACTGTCGTTCTCAGTCGGCCTGGACATTGGAGGTATGGCCTTAAGCCTGCCGTTCTTTGTTGCTTCGTTTCTTTATGCCCTTGCTACGGCGTTGCTTGTTAATGGGATATCTGTAGAGTCTTGCTCAACCGGAGCCCAGCGTTGAAATTGGCGTTGATCCTCGCCAGGCTGCTAGCATGCCTTATACACGATTGATTGAAACGTGAATTATCAGAGCTGCGATAGATAGATATCTCTTGGCAAGATGTGTACCGTCAATAAAAAATCTACGATCAAGGAGTTTCGAGTCGACCTGAGAAAAAGCAATATCACTACCCCTTCTACTGTTATTAACCTCGTGATCATGGTCATCAGTGCCGCTGCCACCGAGAAAAAGCCATGGTGCGTAGGCAACCCTCTCTGCTACTAAGGACCAGCATTCTTGGTTTCCTCCATACTAGTTCCTACTTCCCATGTTATAGTATACAGGCTCTCTTCTGGGTAAAAGTTCTGTTACGGGATGACTGCCGCCTATAAGGTTAAGCTTTAGGCTACGAATATCGATAATGAATATTGATATGATATTTTTTTCCCAGATATTAGCTGTTACACACAAGTTGTAGTTTTTATTAATGAGAACTATAAATGAGTTTGAGTGATGGCTAATTATTTACAAACGACTAAGAAGATGGGGGAAAAAACCAGAGTGCCTGGGGAAAATAAACCCCCACCTGTCATTTGATGTATAGGGAGTAAGTGAGTCCGCAAGCCACCCACCCCTACTTATAGATTAGGGGTGACACCACTTCTGCCACTGACAGCCTCCACCGACGTAGTAACAATGTGGGCAACTCCTATTCCCACAATGGGTAACATATCCGCAGAACTGGAAACAGCGCGACCGTGCATCTACCATATCTGTATCCGGGGGTAGCCCGTGGCACTCAGCCCTGGCTTCGTGCGAGCCGCCACCGGAAGATTCGTGTTGTGCGAGAAATTCTTTGGCCATCTCAGCATCTTGTTTGAAGTATGCATCAGCCTGCGGGCTTGGCTTGAACTCCGCAGACCGAACGATATTATCATTTGGATACTCGTGGATATCGACTTTGATGACTTGGTTCTCTTGGTACATGTTGAGGATGTTATTGCCGGCTACGGTTTCCATATATTTGTCATAGCGCTCAAGATCATCAATGTGAATTGCGTCTCGGGGGGTCAGAAGCGCCATTGCCCTGATGATAAAGATACTAAAATAGAATAAGATAGAAAAAAGTGGCATAGTGCGTGGGACTTGAAGAATGACTCAACGAGGGGGTCTTGGATCTTGAGGTAATTGACTTCTGCTTTGAGGGATTACCTCCCTCTTATAGTTCCTCTAACTCATAAAAGTAGATCATGCTTTAAGCCTTGGTATTCAGCTGATAATACAGAGTATTTTAAATACAGTTTCTCTAGACCCACAATGTTGCCGACTTTGCCGTCGAGCTTACGATTTAGAGATCTAGTACACAAACTTGTTTTCTTTTGTTAAGATAAGGTATACAGTCTGTATTTAAGCTAATCTCAACTCTAATAACACCCCTTAATGACATAGGCAGCAGTATCCTAGAGGCTCACACAATGACTTAAGGTGATCTTTTAGGTTATTATCCTCATAAACTATAAGTAGAGAACAGATATTGCTTTTCTCTGGGTGTTGGGGTGTTGGGGTGTTGGGGTGTTGGCCTGGCTACGGCTAGCTGTGCCGAGGGACAGTTGTAAAGGGGCTACTCAACCAACAGGTCAAGACTAACAAGCCAATTAGAAGCCACTATCGCAATTACAACAACCAACAGACTTTCAACAGCAGCGTGTCACACAATGATTCAAACTGCATAATATACACGACAGCATTAATTAAAGGAACTTTTGTTTGACTAGCGATATACTTTACTAGTGATTCAACGAGGGCCACGTCAGTCATCGGGCACGATGAAGACTTCTGGCTCACGAAACTCACCGCGATCTCGTTGATTTCGATATTTAGTGTAAGTCAGAGAGAAGGTGTCAGTGGCTTTGCACTGTGGCTAGCTGAAGTGTGTGTGAAAGGGCTGTTGCCTAAATGATCCCATGTCAAGTTGCGACTTTGTGAAGGAAAGGTCTTTGTGGCAACTAATAGTGTTAAATCATGTTCAGTAAGGCAAAATGCTAATCAATAATCCATTCTTTAGGGGAGTCTAAAGGTTTTCAAGTCGGTTGTTAGGTTTATTAAAGAAATTCTCAACTTAGTCAATACAAGGTAACATATTTTCCTCTATAGAACTTGAATGCGACAATATAGTCACGGGTATAGGATGAGGCGAGGTTCTGTGGAGCGTTGGCCGAGAGTTGGAGCTAGCGTACTCCAGCTGTACCTCTATCTCCTCTATGCTTTTCTTAGGTTTCTGTCATGTCAGTGTCACGGTGAGTATAAATGGCATATAAATTTTATGCACCCAGCTTCGTGCATGAGTGCAGTGATCACACTCATGATTTGGAAGGTTTTAATAAGACTAGCTACCCTTTCTCTAGGCAATTCGATTCTGAGCTTTCCGTCTGTCTACAGTGTCAGCCAGAAGCTGCACTGGGACGTTGCTTTCACCAGAATCCGATAACGTTTGTCCGGAAACGCCGTATTGTCATCTAAAAACGGATAGGCTGTCGCCAACGATAATTTTCAAGTTGTACGGACTCTAGTTGGTGGCGGCTTCCCTGTGGCTTTGTCGGGGTTTTGAACTAAGCTGAATTGTTGACGGCTTCCAGTCCACATCCAAGATCAGGTACTTGATTACGATACGAAGAGCGGCTCACTGTTTACTGCATGGCCGACAAGCCGATGCGCTAACACTAATGCACGGGCCGTGCCTCATCCAAAAGTTCCTTCATCGCTGATTTACCCGCAAATCAGTGTATCGTAGGAGCCGAGGCCCATGCGAGAATCCTCCTCGTGCTCAGTTGGATGCAGCGGTCTACAAAAAGGGACTTGCTATAAGCTCACCCATGCAAAAGAAACGTCCTTTGCCCCGTACTGGAATCGAACCAGTGATCTTATCATGTCGTGTCTAGTACTAGTGATACGCTTTACCACTGAGCCAACGGGGCTCGATAGGATTGACAAGCTTGGTAAGATAAGATCGCTCATCAAGCAACACTGTATGTGTAATTAGGCAGACTAGGATCATGGCTTTACGGTCTTTAACGCCCACGTTGTGACGACGGAACGAACTAGCGGTCTCACAATACGGGCTGGAGCTACGGGGAAGCATTGAAGCTCGGCGTAAAGTGTACGGAGTAACACAGATCAATGTGGCGAACCGTCTCCCCTGGACACGCCCAAAGTCGGAAACTATTAACGCCAAATGCGACTTGATGTATTACTCGATCCATCATCAATAATGATTGTCTGTTTCCGAATTGAGGTCGAAGTAGAAACAGGCTGACATAGCACAAACGGCAATTGGGACTATTCAAACAATGAACGCGATATTATCTGAATTATATTGATTGGCTATATTGATCTTTCTTGCCGACATATAAGTCTGGCTTACAAACTCAATACAGCTGATCACCGCGCAAACTTGCTCTGAGCCCTCAACTTCTCCCCGTAGAACCACAACAGGATAGGTGCTGGCCATCCCAGCACAACCGCCAATCCAGTAAGCAACGTCCCTCCCCATGCATAGCCCAAAGTGTCATATATATTCGCCGCGAACAACGGAAACTCAAAACTGGCCAATCGTAACCGTCGCAACCGCCACCACTGAAGCCGCGTATCGCGCATACGAATCAACCAAGAACCCCATACACTGATAGCACATGATGAGCCCCATGGTGTAGATGCACGCACGCCTCCAAGGCCGGCCAGGGAGTCGTCATTTAGGTTCTTATCATATTAGCTTTATGCTGTAGCTATTGGTCAGTCATCAGGGTATTGATGTCTAAGTTGTGAGCTAGAAGTGTTATTTGCAGTGGAGGCTTGTGGTTGAGAGCTGATTCCGGCTGAGAGAACTTAGTAGATGCACGCACCAATGCTTGGTCCAATCCAATGCGGCCTCCTATCTGCGGCCCAGGCGTAGGTGAGCAATCCTATTGACACCAGGATCGCATCTGGTACAATCATGGGGATATGGAACTCGGGGCGCCCTGATAGACCTTCCTTACAACGTCAACGCGTTAGGGCTCTGCAGATGCGATCTTGCGACCAAACGCATATGTGTGTTCCAATGAAGAGCCCCAGCACGAGGGAGATGTAGTTCAACCTTCGGTAGCCGGGGTTTTCGTGTTTCGAATAGACCCGAAAAGTTAATTAAGACAAGGTTCATGGCTCCATAGAGGTAGGTCATGTAAGCAGCGAGGAACAGAAGGGTGGATTGGGTGAAGAGAAGGAGAAATAGGCCAGTCAAGGCAATTCCAAGAACCTATGTGTTGAATTTGTCCATCTGAAGAACAAGTTCGACTAAGCAGTAAAGCAAAGCGCCACGGAGCTTGTCGGACCCAATTCCATGACAAAGTCGAAGCAATCTTATCCCATATTAATCACGCATTGGTCGGTATAGCTGAGGAGCGGTAGACTGAGTTTTCATTAGGTAAATGCAGTGCTCATCTATTATGTGCTGGCATGCAAATTGAAAGGCTGATAGTAATAGTATATGAATCGAAGAATGAAAGAAGGATAAAAAGACTAAAAAGCCCCTCCACATCCGTCTACAAATCATCATCCAGCGGACTAAGACCCTGGGGAGTACCAAGTCTCTTCTCGAACCAGAATCTCAACCTCTCGACCCTCTCTCGGTCGACCATAAACCTCATGAAATCATGGGGATCTGTGTGAACCTGATCAACCAACTCAGGAAACCCGGCCGGCGGAGCAACATCACTTCTCACAGGCCAGAACCCGCTCGCCTTCTGAAAATCCTTGCTCAGTAGAAAGTTCTGCAGTAGCTTAGCGCCCTCGGGATGCGGTGCGTCCTTGAGAATGGCAGTGTTCTGTGCCCACGAGATGAAGTTGCTCTTCTTGGGATATGTAGCGTTGAGAGAGCCGGCTCCTGTTGTCAGGCCCAATGCTGAGGTAAAGGTTGCGACGTAAGGTGTCTTGGGGTCACGGACAAGCGTTTGTGGAGTGGCTGCCCCACGAACCCAGCGAGGCTTTTGTTGTAGAAGCTTGTTGAACCAAGACTCGCCGTACTGTCTGAGGCTGTTGATGCGGTGAGTCGAGGCTATTTGTTGATAGATGACAGTGGAAGACTTACATTTTGTCGAAGAGGAAGAGGATTGAATCGTCATCATTAGGATAAGTCAAAGCAAGCTTACCCCTGTATTCTGGCGCAAGGAAGTCGCTGTACTCTGCCGGCGCCTTTTTGCCTTTCAACTTATCAGCGTTCCAAATAAGCTGCCACGCGATACCAGTGTACCCGTAGTAAGCAGCATCCGTATCCTTAAGACCAGAATAGATCTTCTCAAATCCAGCAGGGGCATAGTAAAGCAGCGCACCCTCTTCTTTCCATCGTGGAAAGTCCTGTGTAGTCTGCATAGCGATTGTGTCGACATAAACGTTGTTGTTGGCAAGTTGTTGGTCGATATTGCCATCGAGATATTTCGACAGGTCGGTGGTCAGATTGAGCTTCATGCCGGGAAAAGCCGCTTTGAAGGCCTTCTTGACCGCGTCATTTTGGTTCTTTTCATCGCCACCGAACCAGGCTGTCACGATACCGCCTTCTTTGAGAGCAGCTTTGTAAATCTGGTTGATGGAACGCGTCTCTACTTGAGCTGGCGAGCCGAAGTGGAGGAGGTCATCATACGCCGCTGCGTTTGCAGCGAGGAGGAGAGTCGAAGAAAGCGACAGGAGGCGCATCGTGAGACTTGAACAGTGTGAGTGGTGGTGGTCGAATCTGCCAACTCGGGTTTTCAACCGTCTATATATAAACAGGGCCACTGGAGCCATTCGTCTCCTCCTGACGTGCGCAGAAAGCTTCCGCGCGGCCTCATCTCAGCGAAATGTATGGTATCGGTGCAATTATCGTACCGAACCGTGACCAGAGCGCTCGTTGTTCATTCAGCAAAGTCAGAGACACATGAATCAATATGAGGTGTTAATCAGCAAGCGCGCGCGAGACCTGACAATAAAGTTTGGCCTATTCGGTTGTTATTCCCAACCTGACTAGCCCCGGCATTTCGCCATCCGTACTTCTAATTGAGTCCACAACTCACAGTTCTACTATCGGTTGAGGCGCCCCAAAAGGGCTTAGCATGTGCTTCCTTTCGGGGCCTGAGGTGAAAAGATGACGTATAATAACTGAGAGTGAGGAATTGCCCTCAGAAGGTCATGGAGTCAGGACAAGAGGAAGAACATTGGGCCTACTCCGTAGGCATAAAACGAATGCTTTACGATACAATCAAGTCATAGTCCAGTTTATAATCTTTGAATATAGCTAATACATATATCGGTTTGTGTAACACTCAACAGCGCTCTATGGCAGCGTGCAAATGATAAGCAATCGGGATGTGGTCCACATCCCGGGCGCCTGGCCCCTGTCAGGGCGGCCGCGTTCAGGGCAATGTGCTGCAATGCCGGACCCGGTATTTGAAAGGTCGGTTGGAAATACGAAGGAAACAGTGGTTGTATGCAATGTTTCAAAAAATAACTTGAACCTTTAATAATTGTCTGTGCGGCCTAGAGTATCAGCAAGTTCGTCTAGCTAAAGCCCAGCAGCCAGCTACTAACTAGTGCATTTTATTACTGCAACAGAGAATCAATGTAACAGCCTACAAGGCTAAGAAGCAGCGTAACCGCCATCAAAAAGTATATCCGTTCCGGTCACGTATGTGGAAGCATCTGAAGCAAGAAACAGATAGACCCCTTTTGACTCCACTATCTCACCAAAACGCCTAGAGACATTAGTTTTATTACTTATTATATTCTCAGCCAATAGATCACCTACCCCATAGAGATTTTGTCCATGATAGCGCTCATGATCTCTTCCGCGATTGGTCCAGATATTGTGTGTGGCCTTGGAGGCGTTGTAAATGGCTTGACGCCGAGGGATGTAGACGATACGTCCCGGCATGCTAACCGCGGCGATGAAGCTACCGTTCTCAAAATTGTCCAGCTTAGACCCGTCAATCGTTGTTCCCTCTTGCTTCTGCCTGCGAAAATGTCTACCGGTGGTATTGGCACAGTAGATAACCCCACCAGCGTTGATCTTGACGAGATCGTGGTATCTCCCATGTCAGAATCGATAAACGCTTCGTCTCCCCAGGAATCACCCGACATCGCCATAAACACGTCCAGACGGCCGTCCAAGTCTCTGATAGCCTTTCAATTGTCTCATCCACCTCTTTGTACGAGGTAATGTCTACTTTATGCGCTCTACCTATTTATCCAACAGTCAGGTCAGTCATCACATCCAACATATACGGCGAGGTTCGTATTACGTACACTTGACTTTATAGATCCTTTCGATATCTTTAGCCTCTGAAATAGCGCCACTGTTGCTGTTATACCAAACGGCCGCGTTGGCACCCGCTTCTGCGAGCGCCTTGGTCACTGCGAGTCTGATTCACTGCCCGGCGCTGCATACGATGGCGGTCATGCTGGATAGTTATAAACTTAAAATACCTAAGGTAAAGATTGTTAACCTTTACCTAGATAACAACTTCTAAAAGAAGATGTACTAGCATTTACTAAGTTTAGGCTAATAGTAAGAGAGTAAAGTACATTTTATAATACTTAATCTAAATAATATAGCCTTCTCTATACTTTTATTTATCTAAGGTCACTGCTTATAATGTGATAAAGATATAATTAAATACTCCTAGAATGTAGTATATAAAACGAAAACACCTAGAATGTAGTATATAAAACGAAAACACCATAAAGCTATATGTATAGTGCGCCTTATACAGACTGGCCATATCTATTGCTCTATAGTAGCTCAGGCCTCCCGAACATTGAGAATCATTGGTGTCCAGTTGTTAGGCGTAGTCTCATAAATGGCGATAGACGCGTCACTAGTCTCACTATCCATCGCAACAATCTGATTGTAAGCGCTCTCTTGGCCAGGTGAAGTAACACAGGTGTAGTCTCCGTCGTAGGTGCACACAGTCTTGGGAGCTGTACACGAGAGCTGACTGTTCACAACTTGACAGGACAAATAACCGTACATGCTGTTAGGACCCGGGTTGCGACTATCATCACAGGTAGCAATGGATGCTGCTCCACCGTTCTGTTGCACAGCGAGATAGTAGGCGCACAAATAGTTTCCACTGGCTGTGTCCTTGATATGGCCGGTGCTGGGCTCGATGACCCATGTTCTGGGGCTGTAAGGTGGATCCAGGGGGTTAGGTGAGGGATTGAACTGTGGGTAGCTACCCTGGTAACCATCAGCCTGGAGGACATCGCCAGTTAGAGGAGCACTTCCGGCGAGGATGCTGAAGGTTGGGGCGGCGACAGTAGCGGTAGTGGTGTCAGCCGTGGTGGTGCTCTCGGCCCCTGAAGTCGTGGTGATGCCTCCTGTGGTCGTCGGCTGAGATGAAACCGATGACGCAGTGGTGCTTTCGTGTTCAGAGGTAGCCGTCGTGGTTCCGGTCTCAGCGATGGTACTACTATCAGCTTCAGACGTTGTGGTAGTGATGTTATCGATGGCAGTTGTCTCGGATGAGTCTGACGTCGCAATAGTAGTCTCAGTAGCGATGGTGGTCGGAGTAGGCTCGGCAGTAGTGAGCGTGGTTGTTAATGCATTCGAAGCTGCAGAAGAATTTCTGGTTTAACAGTCGCTCTCTGAAGAAGGATCACTTGGTATACATACCTGACGTCCTTGGCTTGCAAGGACCTGCAAGAGCAGACCTGGCCATAAAAAGGCCGACGGCTAATAGAATATTGGAATGCATTGCGATCTGTTAAAGAGTGGCTGAGGTGAGATAACAACAGGAAAAAATAAAAAGGAAGGAAAGGGGATTCAGCATAGATTTTGTTACATCGAAGCCACTGGCAAAGGAGAGCTCAACTCATTTCCATAAACCAATAGTGTCGTTACTAGAGCCAAGCCTAGGTATATGCCACAAGGTAATTGGACCCCTGAGTGTTCCACATCCTTAGTGCCATTGGTAGCGCCACGACCTTATTAAAGCAAAAGACCCACCTCGACTGGTGTGTTTGCCAATGTAGGGTAGCGCAGAGAGAATTAGATTTATGTGTGTGTCATTGAGGCTTTTTGTGTTTACTGCTTTCTATTGCTAGCGTGGTAGAAAATCGTCTTGTGAACTCAGCTAAAGTGAATCTTAGAGATGGAAAATATGTTTGTAAGGCCGTTCGAGAGCCTCTTCCTGATCTTGCCCGAACAATTATGAACTCATCACGCCCTTTCCCTCGATTCATGGTTGAGTCATCGGAGCCAAAAAGTCCATCTCTTCGAGAGTGGCTGCCCGACTGTTTAGAAGAGTCGTAGAGGGCTCATGAGACAAGAGACAGCAGATCAATGTCCCAACAGGCTTTTTCGCTCTCCACCTTGGCCATGACCATTGCCATTTGGGCTGTGATTTGCTGGCGACAACGGCCGTGTACCACGGAGATTCGATGTAACGCCGCTGGCAATCAATTCCATGTCTTCCTGAACTTCCTCCCTTTCGCTAGTTGACATATTAGATGACGAACCGGCCGGTCTACCTTTCAATCTTCGACCACGAAGGTGGGCTGGCTTTGGAGGCTCGGTAATTTAGGAGGATGTCTCGCATGTATTATTGTCGATGGGAACAGACTCTTCCTCCTCTTCACTTTCCGATCGACTAGGTTCCGACGAGGGTCATATGTAGAAGGGTTGTTTCGGGGCTAAAGATTTATTATTGTGGACTGTCGGTTCGTGGCCGGCGTCCTATCACAAAAACACAATCTGAGGACTGTACCAGTTTGCGAATGATAGCATTGGCGATCCGATTGATCAAGGTCTCATCAATGATGATTCCAGGGACCTGAGAAATTTCTGGGGCCCATCTTTTCGCGCGTAATCGTTCTGGTTCATGCCTAGAAATTCGAGAGACATACATCCTAAACTTCAAGCCAATAAAAATAAATATTAGATAAAAACATTGCAATCAAATAGGGTTTAGTATATCAAGCTCAAGCATAGTGTGATAATCGGTCAAGCCCAACTCGGGCATATTTACTCCTTAACCCTTCGTGCCCTTGTTTACTTTCTCCGGATTTTAGATGCAGCCTTTAAGGGATCAAGAATCCAATCTTGATCCAAGTCACTTGGACTATCATCCTGTGACGTGAACCACGCGATTTCAAATCCCAAGACCTTGGAATCCTTTGGGAATACGAATTTGGATATCTTGTCAGCATCTGCGTTTCCGATGTAGAACGTGCCAGACTCGGAAACGATAACCCGATGTCCCTTTTTAAGGATTTTTGAAGTAGTGCCTTTGTGCCAAGTTTGAATAATCCAGTCCTTCGCCAACGTGATGCTCTTTTCCGAGTCGGTCAGAGGATCGTCCCATAAGATGACCGACTTCTTTGGAGTGAGAGTCTTGAGCCAGTTCAGGAACGTGTTGAATAATTTGTTGTCGTCCTTGGTGTTCCACATGTATGCCACTTCGTCACCGCCAAAGTGATGGTAAGGTGAGCCGAAATACCCATCGACGGTAGCTACCAAGTTGGTGATATTATCATACACTGCTTTGTTGTTCTGTCGGATGTCGAGCTGGGCGTCCGGCTTTGTCAAGCTTGCCTTGCCTACAACCAAATTCTTTTTCCATATTCCCCTATTGAAACACCATTAGTAACGTTGAAGTGGGGGTATCGTATGACGTACCAGATATCGCTGTGACCAGGCATGTCCGTCTCCGGATACACCATAATTCCCAGGTTTTCGGCATACGAGACAATGTTCTGAATATCGGTGGGTGTGTAGAACGTTTGAGTCTGGCTGTACTTGACACTGGCGTTCGTCAAGCCCTCGCCCCCAGGCCAAAGCAGAGGGAAGCTTTCCGCATCATAGATATGCCAGTGAAAGACATTGAAGTTGTATTGGTGGAGCAAGGTCAACAAGTGAAGAATAGCTTTCACGGGGAAGAACTTTCGGCCCGTATCAAGCATAAACCCTCTGTGAGGGTAGAGATTGGAGGCCATCTTTTTCAGCCTTGAAATGAGTGAGTTGGGGAGGTGCGAGAGTTATTTTCATATTGCTGCTGCAGCTTACTTATAGGGCTTATGGGCTGACCGGAGTTCGGCAAGGCAAGGCAGACTGTGGCGGTTGGAGAAAAGCTTTTCCGATGCAGCCAAGGTCAGAGCTTTATAAAAGTCGCATAACCCGGCTTGAGCACAGGGCCAGCAATCGAGCCTGTAAGTTGCAAAAGGCAAGTGAACGGTATGAATTGAAGTCTAGTCAGTTGTTTGGCATTTTTCTGGTCCAGTTATGCTTTGTATGAAGGTCTGAAATGCCCGGCTTAGGGCTGTGAAAAAGTACTTTTGTCTTGTAGGATGCCTCCCGAAGGAATGTGGCTTGGATCGTTGATGGCATTTAAGCTGAAAAGGGTAAGGCTTAAGGGGGCTTAGCATATTCTCGGACTCGCTCATGGTCTAGGTACTTGCTATAATGAATCCACATACCAGGAATAAATCCTGGAGGCTTTGGGACTAGAATGGTCCGATTCACGCGGTGGTTAGCTGACGCTAAGTTAGTGAGGCTAATTATCAGGTCTAGTCTTAAAGCAATAAGTACTACGTATGCCAAATGAGAGACAAAATGCAAAAGAGCGGTAAGAATGTATATTACAGTGTTAACCATGGTACTTATCGCAGCCAGCCTTGCTGCCATCTTGATCAGTGCTCTTTAACTAGAGCCAATACGAAGCCGTTAAATATGGGCGTGGGCAACATGGGGTGACACGCCACATTGGGCATCAGTGCAGCCTTGACTCTATGGTCCTTCCCAATATGCGTCAAGACAGAATCCGCTCCAGGCTTCACTTCGCCATTATTGAACATCGCCGGCACCACGTCGTCGAAGAAGACACATCCTCCAGGGCGGGTCAATTTAACAGCCCAGTCAAAATGCTCAATATGATCCTCAAATTCAGCATCGATAAAGACCATGTCAAATTGCCGTTTCTCCTCTACCAGCTTGGGTAGGATGTCAAGGGCAGCTCCGAGTATAACGTCAACGTCAAGACCTGCGACGTTCTCAAGTGCGACATCGCGATGCTTTGGGTCAATCTCGATGCTTGTTACTTTGGCGCCGCCTTGAGCAAAACAGATAGCTGAGTATCCACCAAGTGTACCGATCTCTAGCACGGATTTGGCGCCCATGAGTTGAGTGAGGATAGATAGATGCTGGCCAGACATCGGGGTGACGCTAATGGGAGGAAGGCCCTTGGCGGTCGAGTTGGCAAGAGCCTGTTCTAACTTGGAGTTGGGAGAAAGGAGAGAATCATTGGCGAGGGTATCCAAAATTGGAGCCTTGCGAAAATTGTCGAAGTCGGCAGCAGCCGCTATAGCACTGAAGTCAATGTCTGGCATGCTGGATTGTTGGCGGTTACGATGTGATTTAGTAGCGAGATATGTTGACTTTGGGAACGAAGTAAAATAAGGCTGCTCTACTTCTGTAGTATTCATATCTTTTAGACTCTGGGCATTGCTATAAATACCGAATCTGATAACTAAACCTTTGAGACGGATCCGAGATCTCCAGCGTCCACGGACCGGACCGGACCGGATCTGATCAGAATTCCGTGGCTGTGATTTGTTACGTTCCTAGCCCGATGATCTACCGTAGGCTGACGGATCTTACGGATCCGCGGGTCCGAACATCTGATTGCTTGTACAACCACAATGGCACCAGGCGCGCAGAGAAATGCATGTCTCTCATGTCGCCAGAGAAAGCTCAAGTGCGATAGGCAACAGCCATGTGCGAATTGCATTGCTCGGTCGGTTGAGTGCACAGAGCAAGACCTGCCTCCTAACCGAGCAGTCAAAAGATCTCGGCCTCAAGAGTCAGACTCTTCAACACTGTCAAGCATACTCTCGAGGTTAGACCGGATCGAGGGTTGCCTCAATCAAAACAAGAGAAGCAAAAATGTTGTAATATCCACCCCCATTGGCGAGCATCTGAATGCCATTTGTTTCAACGTTCCCAGCGTGTCGCAAACTCAAGACCCCGCTTCCGATGGCGTTGTTGAGTCGATGCCTGAAGACCAGATGCAACCAACCAATTATTCGATCAATGACAGCTTCTTGGTAAGTTTCATGATAACCACTTCTGCATACTGTTCTCTATTTTAACCTCTGTAAGTATCGCGCGCTCACGCACGAGCTTAGTATGTCTATCTCAGCAGACTACAAATCTCAGAAAAGAATCGAACCTCGCCACATACAACTTCCCCCCAAGTGGGAGACAATGCGCTTATTGCAAGTCTACCTCCAATACTTGGGTCATGTCCAGAACATCATCTACGAGCCTCACGCACACATTCTTATAAACGATGCATATGACCAGATCGTCAATATCTCTGCAACTACTGCACCCCGAGGCCTCGCCTTGATATTGTCCGTCATTGCTCTGGCGACGGTCCTTGAGCCTGTGGAAGGTGACTTGACTACAGCTATTCCAATACTAAGGGAAAGGCTTGGGCTATTCGCTGCCTACATTCGGATGGCGATGGACTGCCTAGAGCAGCATCGTCGACGAGCTGCTCACACTCTCGAAAACGTCCAGGCTTTGATCCTCCTTAGTTTTGGCATCCATCATACCGAGACCTTCTCTCCTCGGTATCGCGTCTTGCTTGCTGAAGCTATCGCTGTTTCTCATAGCCTTGGACTCCATGTTCTTGACCGGGTATCTGTTAGGCGGGGCCATTCGAAGGTTGACACGGACCCGGTGACACAGGAGATGAAGAGAAGAGTTTGGTGGTACCTCACGGCGACTGATTGGGCATCCTCAATGGCAGGAGGTGAGTACCTGTGAATGAAGACGATGTTGATGTGCTGACTTGACCCAGGAACATCTGGAGCTACTTACCTCATCCAACCAAACCTCATCAGTACTGACCCTCCAAGACATATCAATGATGACGAGCTGAGCAATCCCAGCTACAATGAGCGACCTCTTCTAGAGCCAACCACTATGTCCTATAATCTCCAGCGTATCAAAGTCGCTGAGGTAGTTCGCTGCATTTCCGATCTGATGCCACATGATCCAAGTGAAGCATCATGCGAGCTGATACTTTCGCTCGATGCAAAGCTTGAGTCATTACTACACGAACTCCCGAAATTCTTCAAGATGGACAAATCAGAATGCGAAGAGGTCAAACAAATTGACCAGAAGTATCCCCATACCCCAATGCAGCGACTATTGATCAACCTCCTAATCAATATCTTCCGCTGCGGGCTACATTTTCCGTATCTTCCTGGGCGTCTCAACAAGACTCTACACGCTTTCTCACGGCAGGCTGGCTTGAACGCTGCTCGAGCTGTCCTGTCTTCACAGCGAGGCATGAGTATGGCAGAGTTGCTTCACTCTGCCGATTTCATGAAAATCCAGGGCACCATTTTCCATATGTTTATTGGGGCACTTGTTCTCACTGCTGATATATGCTGCAACCAGGATGGCCAGACGCAATTATCTGAACTGATGGATGTTCTGAAGAAGCTGGACGATGTTAAAGATCATTCCAAGATGGCTGCCAAGTTACTGGATATCTTAACGCAGCTGTTAGTATCTTATGGGGTCTGGTCACCACCTACAACGATCTCGACATATACTGAAGATGCAACGCCTCTAGACTTCGGTCAATCGGGATCTAAGGGCCAAGGGCTCGATCAACTCGATGTGCCCTTCCTGTTTGATGAGTTGTGGGAAACATACATTGGGCAGCCTGGTGGCTTGGATTTGCTAGATGGTTTGGAAGCATAATGTAAGGATACGTCAAACCATTGCCACGCTGTAAAAGACGATACAAAATTAAGCTAATAATTCTACAAGAGGTTTAGCTTAAACAAGCCTTGGATTCGGGAGAAATTGATTACCTGGCTTGGGGGAGTCCTAAATAGGATTAGCCAAGGCGATACGTAAGAAGAGGGGTAACCAGGTTTCAGATGTCTTCAGACAAATCTATTATGAACAATCACGCTGTAGCCAGTTCAACAATTCCCACTTCTTCTTGAATACCAATCACGTGGTTAGCTCATCAATGCTAAAACAAGGAAGTCACGCATTTTCTGTTTGACCATCCAACAACCGCCATTATGCAAAAGAAGATATCGTGAGTTTCATAGTATCTGTAAAACTAACCGATGCTTATCATTGCCAGGTGCAAGCGTTGCCAATATCGTAAGGTCCGTATTACAAACCATCCATCGCAAATATATACTAAACCAATATGCCAGCTCAAGTGCTCCAGAACCGAGCCATGCGAAAGCTGTTCCAAAGTAAGTACAGCATGTGAGTATCGCGAGCAAGACAAGAAGAAAAGGCCTGTATCTTCAAAGTATGTGTCTGAGCTTGAAGAGCGCATCGCGTATCTTGAGGGGTTGATCATAGAGATACGCGATACCGTCCCGGAGGCCCGGAGCATCTTGTCAGAGACATCTGGGTTTAGCGAAATTACTGTTCCTCCAAAGATTCAAAGTGAGTCTTCGTCGGTGGTCATTAGTCCGCAACCTGATAATTTGGAACCCGACCCGGAGGGATCACTCATCTACCACGGTCCCACGAGTATCATGCATGGAAAGCTTCGTCGGGAAGAGAGGGTGGCTGCGCATCCGGACAACTCAGCCCTTGGTGCAAAGACCGGTTCGAACTTTGAACAAGTTGCGCAGCATTTCGGCATCTCCCTGGACAACGACCTTGTTACGATCGCACTAATGCACTTCTTTAAGTGGCAATATCCGCAGTTCATGTTTATCTACCGCGAGGCATTTCTACGGGACCATTTTGGTGACCGACAGAATTGCAAATACTGGTCCTCTGGGCTGGTTCTCTCTATCTGTGCTCTAGGCCTGTTAATGTCGCCCAATGATGTACAGCGACGAGCAAGTGAGCAATTTTTCAGCGCTGCTGAAACGACACTTATAGTATATGGCTTTGCTAGACCGTCAATCGCCACAGTTCAAGCTTTTCTATGTCTTGCGTTTTACGAAATAGGGAGAGGGAATGTGTCCAAAGGCTGGGGTTTCTCAGGTAAGGGCTACTGGTAGGGAACAAGTTGAATGCTGAGTATCAGTAGGTATTGCCTTTCGAATGGCCCAAGACCTCGGCTTCCAGAGAGATCCCAAGAAATGGGCCTCGTGCGATACGTCATTGGCAACCCCAGAAGACATAGAGATTCGAAGAAGAATTGTCTGGGGTTGCTATACCTCTGACAAGCTGATTAGTCTGACTCTCGGCCGACCAGTCTACTTCTCACACCACGATATAGAAGTTGAGAAATTGAAACGACTACCGTGAGAGCCAATTACGTCCTATGTAGTGTGATATCACGCCGCTAAACATTGAACAGAGACTTCCCGGAGTTGGAGCTCTGGCTTCCCATAGGCTTTGATAGCCAACAGGGCGACTTTGGTGAGACGAAACCGATGGTTCCATGTTTCCAGAAGCAGATTGAGCTATCCAAGATCATCGAGCAGATACTAGCCACTTTGTCCTCGCAAAGCGCAGCTCAAGATGGCCTCGCTTACCGAGGGCACCTCGATAGACTGAATTTGGAATTTGGCCGGTGGGAAACGTCTCTGCCACAGTGTGCTCAGTGGAATAAGTGGGAGACTCCAAGTACTCTCTTGATTCCGAGCGTGGCTTCTTTGCAGTTCGTCCTCTGTCTTTAGGGAATGCCTACGCCCGGCTGACAAACACCTATCTAGTCTACTCTTCTACAGCATTCGGATCGTCACCAACATTGATGCCGCAGTACACCATGAGTCGGCCAAGAGTAAAGACTATTGCGCTTCATCGGCTCAGAATATTATTGCTTTGGTTCGAAAATATCGATCACAGTACGGGATGAGATTTGCACCATTTGTCCTCATATATAGCTTGGCACAAGCGTCGCGTTGCATGTCTATGTTTGGAACGGTAGAAGAGGTGAATTATATCGCCCGAATACTGGACGAATGCTCGCGTACATGGCCTATAGTACATCAATTGAGAGGCGGAGAAGCACCAACAGTGTCATAGTATCGAACATCACGAAATGGACATACAGACACCTATTGGAATTGAAACTCTGTTTTGATGGCAATGGCGGTTGGCTATATAATCGGTCGCAGGATTTGCAGTGCATTATGGCATGTATGACGTTTGTTAAGCTCATGAACATGCAACCCAGCCAAGAGCTTCTTATGTCTAAGGTACAGAGATTCCCATTTCAATACCACTTCTCAGAACCGAAACAAGCTTCTTCATGTCCTCTGTGCTATTGTAGAAGCCGAATGATACTCTGATCCCAAGTCGATACGGCGTCACGATGATTCCATTACCCCGCAAATGAGGCATCCATCTTTCGTCATGTAGATCCAGGATATTAAGATGCGGCGCATGCTCTTCGCGGCGGCCAGAACCGACGATGTTGATGGCCAAACTATCACATTCTTTCCTCAATACATCACCCAAGCTATAAAGGTGACTTTCCACCTTCTCGGGGCCAAGAACATCGAGGTAGAAGCTGAGGTACGCCTTGGCGACAGCAGCCGAGACAAGACTCAGGTTCAAGTGATTATATCTTTGAGCAGAGGGATGGTATACAATAGGGTCATCAGGAACAAGAAGATCAGCTCTAACATTGCTCACAGCCCCATATCCCACAATAGGTGGAGTCGGATCAACAGTCTTGATGAAGTCTGGGTCGACATATAGAGCTGCAAGACCCGTTGGACAGTGAAGGCCCTTGTGCAACGAGAATGCTGCCGCCGAAACGCCGAGTGCTTGCACGTCTACGGTCGCAAACCCGACCTGTTGTGTTATATCCGCGATGACATGAATTCCTCTCGGGCGGAAGGTAGAGCAAACATGTGCGACATCGTTCCACTGGCCACTGTGAAACATGACGGAACTAAGCCCAATCGCAATTGTTCGATCATCCACATAAGGGGCAAAGGTCTCAGCGTTCGCCGCTCTGAGCTTTCCATTCTTCTTGTCAGCCTCGATCGTAGGAACCTGTCGAACTTGCAGACCCAATGGCCGGAGGGACATCCACTGATACGCGTGGTTCGGATGTTCTGTATCAAGCAGAACCACATTGTCGCCCGGCTTGAAGTGTAAGCCTTGAATTATAGAGCCAAGGCCTTCTGTCGTGTCGCGTGTAAAGGCGATGTTTGACGAGTCGGTGTTGATATACCGTGCGAGCAGCCGACGGGCGTCTTGCATGGTTGCCTGCCAGGACGGCTTCGGCAAAGGGTTGTACAACGCCTCAGAAGCGTACTTGGTGATGGCTTCGTGAACGATCATGTTGGAAGGGGGAGCAAATGAGGCGTTGAGATAGGTAACAGTCCCCTCATGAACCAAAGGAACAAGACGACGGAATGTCGACATGTCGCTATTGGTAGTGGCTCTTACATGGGCTTTTCCGTTGCCGTTGGTGGTAAGGGCGCCATTGGAAGGCTCACAAACATTGGCTGAAGGCATTTTGATCATTCGAGTCGTAAGAGATTAGCTGGTGATTCTTCATCTGCAAGCTTGGAATGCCTGTCCTTGAGCCCGACTATTTGTAGCCCCTTGATGGATGCCGATCGGACAGTTGTCTGCCATTGCAGCCTCGATGGCCTCGATGGAGTTTCAACTCCATGATAGATTGAATTGTCTATCATATGATCAAGACAAGGATAGTGCATATGGAGTGCAAACTCCGTCGCCAAAAGGCTCCGAGAACCGGCTTAGGGCACGGAGTTGGACCTCCATGTGGATCCGTCACTTCGACTAGGGGACAGACTAGCGGCGAACCCCTCATGATAGCAATACTTCCCCCGCGAAATTCCCCTCAAGATAACCTTCTCTAGGCTACCAATTTAGGTTTGGCGACTCTTCGGGTTCTGCGCTATCTCTTGTGCCACGAACTAGTAGATGTCAGTAACCGAACGTTAGATATGGAAGACGAGACGATAAAGTCGGCGGCTCCCTGGACTTGGCCGCGACTATGAAGTTGGCCATTGACCGAAGATATTTACCGTCAGCCAACATATATCTGGCTGTCTTTGAGTCCGCTCCTATCTACAGCCTCGAAAATGTCGGCAGAGAAATGGCAGAAAGAAGAAAGTTACCATGGCCCGAACTTAGAACCAGCCATGACAAGCGACGAGGGCACCATGACAGCAGAAGGTGGCCAGCTCCGCCGCGAGTTCAAAGCGCGTCATGTTTCCATGATTGCTGTAGCTGGCGCCATTGGCACCGGGCTAATCATCGGGACGGGAACAGCTTTGGTGCGTGGTGGCCCTGCTAATCTTCTGATCGCGTACTGCCTTGTTGGGTCTATCGTCTTCTTTGTCATGACAGCCCTTGGAGAGATGTCTATTATGTTCCCTATGGACAAGGGCTTTGGTGGCTATGCTACGAGATTTGTGGATCCAGCTCTTGGGTATGTGCTATGAAATATCGACTCACCTAATATGTTACTAACGGACTGTTCAGGTATGCGACCGGTTAGAATTATTTCTTCAAATACGCCATCGTTCTGCCCAACAACCTTACAGCAGCGGGTATTATCATCCAGTATTGGAGACCAGATCTTAATGTGGCCATTTTCGTCACCGTGTTCACTGTAGTGATCATTCTGGTCAACGTGAGTTCTCCATTATAGAGCGACTCTCATGATGATATAATGACATGATGTAAGCTCCTACACGTCTCCTTCTTCGGAGAAGCCGAGTTCTGGTTATCCTGCATCAAGCTCCTCGTTATGACGACTCTCATCCTTACATGCTTCGTCATCTCGGTCGGTGGTCAACCGTCAGGAAAGAAAATCGGCTTCTCATACTGGAACGATCCTGGAGCTTTCGTGGAATATTTGTTGAAAGGGCCAAAGGGGCATCTCCTTGGCTTCTGGGCGGCCATCGTCCAGTCCACCTTCGCTTAAACTGGAACAGAAGTCGTTGGTGTCGCATTTGGCGAAGCACCGAATCCCAGGAAGACGATTAGAAATGCTATCCGTCAGACTCTTTGGCGCATTGTATTCTTCTACGTCATCGGTGCTATTGTCTTGGGCATGGCCGTACCATACACCAGCGCGCAGCTCATTGGCGGCACAAAGCAGAAGACAGGTGCTGGAGCCAGCCCTTTCGTCATCGCCGTCCAACTAGCTGGGATTCCTCACTTCCCTGATGTCATCAACGGGTGTCTTTTGGTCTTTGTTCTCAGCGCTGCCAACTCTGACATTTACATCGGCTCTCGCGTTCTTTTTGGCCTGTCTCATGATCATCAGGCTCCAGCTATCTTCGGCAAGACCACGAGCAACGGTGTTCCTCTGGCTGGTGTCGTCCTTACTAGTCTGTTCGCTGCACTGGCATATTTGAACGCGGCCAGGAGCTCCTCTGTGGTCTTTGGATACCTGGTCAGTCTCGTGACTGTTTTTGGAGCTCTCAACTGGGTCAATATCCTTGTCACTTACATCGGCTTCACGCGTGGCTTGAAGACACAGGGCATAGACAGAAGTTCAATGCCTTACCGGGGATCTTCCAGCCCTATGGTGCTTACTTTGCCCTTTCACTGACTATTCTGATAATCATGTTCAATGGTAAGCTCTACCTTTTTAGCATCACATAAAGCTGACCGATGCAGGATATGGCGCATTCATTCCAACTTTCGACGTTGCCAAGTTTTTAACTTCTTACATTGGTGTCGTGGTATATTTGGGAAATATCGTGTTCTGGAAGGCTTGGAGACGCACAGTGCGTGTGCCGCTAAGTGAGATGGATTTAGTGACTGGTCGTCTAACAAACTACTAACGCCTGGCCATTATGTCTTCCTACAAGGTCAGAAACCTCGCGTGATAGGATATCGGCTTCCGATGTTTTTAGTAAGAAAAGACTTAATTTGGCTCTATATCAGTATATGCAAACATTCTATACGCCAGAAGTCTTAGTATAAATCTAGATAATAGCCACTAACACTTTTATTGTGTAGTAAGACTCCGTCTGTCAGAGTCCATCCCTGTGTTCAATAAATCTACAGTACATAGGTGCTGTCCAGCACCGAGCTGCCTTGCCCCAATAGTGCATGGGGGCGGTTGTCATAAAGAAGGTGAAAGATAACAGCCCAATGATAGTGAAAACCCAGGTTAGAGATTGAGCGCCCATCCAGATACTCGCGCAAAAGGTGAAGACAAGGGCAATGCTATTGTTGATCACAGCCACGCCTACCATTCCCTCTAAAATCATGTCCGGGTAGCAGTCGGCAAGGTAGCTCATGCCTTGGCAATTGGTTAACAGAAGTCATCGTAATTGTATAAGAATTGAGTTTTGACTTACCAATATCTCCTGCGCATCCCCAGCCGAAACCTATAAAGCCAAGACCGATATAAGCGCCCCAAAGCTCAGGGAAAATCCAGCCTTGATCAGATCCAATGCCAAAAACAATGAGACCAACAGGATTGATTATGGCTGCCGGATACATGAGCCATAGTCGGTCTTCAGCTTCGCTTATGCCACCTCGACGATGTGCCATCCACTCAACGAATTTGTCCGAGAACCAGCCTCCATAGAAGCAGCCAATAACAGCACCAATCAGAGTAGGTATATTCATCAATGCCACCGAGGTATCGCCGTAGTTCCATGGGGCATCATAATAGTTATCCTCCTCGACAGTAAGGTAAAAGGTCAGCCACGCATCTTGTGCACCCCATTGTAGGCCGGCATAGAGAACAGCAGGGAAGGTAAAGACTCGGAATGTTCCAAGTAGCGAGGAAAAGTATTGTTTAAAACCGAAGCCTATGAGCGTGGGCGACGGCGTCACGAGTGCAATCCGCTGCCAGTATGTCTTGGGTTCGTCCTGAATCGAGTTCACTTGCTCACCAGTTTCCGATGCGTTGTCGTTTCCAAAGTTGACCTTTTGCATTTTGGGAGCTTCTGCGTTGGTACTAGATAAGCGAATACCTTCGAGAACAGCTCTGCGACAAAAGCTTGTCTCCTCAAAACCAAATAGGAAGACAACAAAGGTTGCCACGCTGATGATGGCAGCAAGCCAGCCAATCCAGCTCCAGCCAAGCTCACTATCGGTGATAAGGCCAGCAAATAACGGACCAAGAAAAGTCCCAACACTGGTGGCGAGGATATAGAGGCCTAGAACCATACCGCGTTGATGACTATAGAACAGCTCCGAGAGCGATAGCTGTGCGGCAGCCTCGGCACATGACTCAGAGGCACCAACGAAGAGCTGGCTCCAAATAGCATCGGCAGAGCGCGACGTCTTGGCGAACCATATACTCCCAGCAATGGACGAGAGGAGGCAGAGGAGGTATGTGCTGCGGCGACCATACAGGGCGGGCAGTGGGGAGAGGAGAAGTGTCGTGTAACCGATGCCGGCGAATAAAACACCAGCACCTGTGTTCTCAGTGCTGTCGCTGATACCTTTCGCCAGCAGCGCATCTGAAGCACTCCCAGCGGAGTTGCTGGTGGCAGCAGTCAAGCCCACAATGAAGAGCACGAGGAATGCATGCCAGTATTTGCGCCATGGCGACCAGTTCAGAGGGTCGTTCGGGGAGTTGGTAGGTTGGGGGTTGAGCGTAACTCGGTGTCCCTCAGAGACGAGAATGCGTTGCGTTCCGATAATATCCTCGCTTCCGAGGTCAGTCGTTTGGGACTCCATGTTGCTTGTTTGGTTTGAATGTAATGGGAAAGATCAGAGTTGTGATGCGCACGATGTTGGCTTCGGTATGACTATCAGATATGACATCAAGGCCATTAATGAATTAAAAGAGGGCCTGCGCAATACAACCTGGAATCTTCATATCTTCGGAAGTTCGGGCCAGCTAACACCTCATTGGTTTAGATTGTGATGCCCCCAAAAGCAGTGTTTCTCTTGGTCGATCAGTAGCAGTCAGTGGAAATTGAATATTTATGGCTTGCTTGGGTTAGTATAAGCCGGTACTACTAGCGCCCGGTAATACGGCCAGGGCTAGCTGTGGGCGGAGAACTTGCCTCATCGGGCCTGACAGGCTGAATGTTATCAGTATCTCGGGACTCGGCATCGAGATTGATCAGATTTCCCCGCAAACTTACCTGATAACGATTAAACTAACAGACACTCGTCTCCATTGACTGCCTTCTTATGGCTTAGCTGTTTGATAATCTTGATAAGGGCATTCATGCGAATGACGCGGCTGCCACCTAGCCGAATCTTGGTCCCTAATGATGCCCTCTTTCCCCAACTACTGTTACAATGATTTAAGGGCCCCTTTCATATCGCCTGGGGTTGGCACTTCGATAACGGCAAACACAAAGCACCCCAGTCCAAACCTGACCCCAAACCCAGGTTATCTTACTATCTGACACTATCCAAAACGCGCAACATGGCTACTACCATTATACCCAGTCCCCTGGAAAAACCAAGCAATCGTGGCTCTAATTTTGAGGGCCTCCTCGAACGTGCTGTCATCACTGGCGCTGATGAGAAGGCTCGAATGCGAGGAGGTAACCCTCTTCCAAGCCTCGAGCCACCGAAGAAAGTGATTGTGGTGGGCGCTGGGATTTCCGGCCTCCGAGCTGCTTCGGTACTCCGCCGCCACGGCCTCGATGTTGTAATCGTCGAGGCCCGTGACCGTATTGGCGGCCGCATCTGTGCCAGCAGCCAGCCCGGGAAGACGCGTGATCTCGGTACGTGCTAGCCCGACAACACATGTGGTTAACAGTAAGCTGCAGACCTCAGAGTTTGGGCTGTGTGCCGTCCTATCACACCTGCATGTCCAATGCCGGTGGAGGTATGTCAACACATACGTTCCTTCTAAGGGCACAACTTGTCGTCGTCGTCAATGAGATATGCTAACATTTGCTTCTTTTCTTTTCTTTAAAGGTGCCGCTTGGATGCACGAAACGTCGCAAAATAAATTGACCAAGTTAATCCCGAAGCTGGGAGTCGACTACTACTACGATGACGGGGCTCCCTTGTACTACACCCCTTACGGTAAAGCCGGCGCTCAATTCAAAGCCAAGAAAGTGGCGGATGAATTCGCCGATTACTGTGAGTGGTTTTATAAGAATAATCCGGATGCTGAGGACAAGAGCGTCGACGAGTTAGTAAGATCATTTGTCAAGAAGCACGATCTCATCACTGAAGATGAGCGCCTTTGGGCCCCGCAAGCTACTAGAGAGGTCAGTCAGCTTCTATTCAATGGCATTCGCAACTCTTGAGAAGCACATGCTAACAATACTATAGATAGAGCTCTGGATAGGCACAAGTACTTCCGTAGCATCTTCTAAACACCTCAGCTATTTTGTTACGGAGCGTAATCTCTACGTTCTACATGGTGGTTATCAGAAGATCGTCGGGTGGACAGCTGAGTCAATACTCGACTCTATTCACCTAAATCACCATGTCAGCCATGTTCAGTGGAGTGAGGATGGAGCCTCACGTGCCGTCGTCACCTGTCAGAACGCCCGGGGCGAGGAAGAGCGTTTAGTGGCTGATGCCGTCGTTGTGACAGTGCCTTTGGGTGTCCTTCGTCGTCAGTTGATTTCATTTTCGCCCGCCCTTCCGGTTGATATAAGTGAGGGGATCAGTCGATTCAGTTACGGCGCCCTGGGCAAGGTATTCTTCGAGTTTGCCGAGGTCTTCTGGACCAAGGACCATGACCAGCTTATATACTACCCGGCACCTCCTGAACATCAGGAAGAAGGGCTTGTTACAGATGGCATCCTAGCCCACCCTACTGTCACCGTTAACACCTGGCTCATGTCGGGCAAGAAAGAGCTATGTGTGCAGGTTGCCGAACCCTTGACGCAGCGGGTCGAAGCCATGAGTAATGAGGAACTGTATAGCTTCTTCCGGCCTCTGTTCAATCTCTACCGTACTGAGCCATACAAGGCCCTACCTCAACTTGTGAGTATCGAGTGCACAAAATGGACTCAGGATCCATTGGCTGGTTTTGGAACGTACTCGGCCGACAAGGTCGGTGATGAACCCAGCCTATTCACTGACGCTTTGACGAATCACAAGCATAGCCGTCTGCAATTTACTGGCGAGCATTGCACTTTGGTTGCTAATGGCTGCGTTCACGGAGCCTTTGCTACTGGTGAGACGGCTGCTACAAATTTACTGAGTTCTTTTGGAATTGAGTATGATGGTGGCGACCTTGTTAGTCTCATAAATGGCTTAAATTAGGCTGATAAAACTTGAACGTGGCTTGTATAAGACGCATGATAAGTTATGTGTCAGGCAAAACCTAATAGAGCTTGCTATGGAGTTTTAAATCTTATGACCTCTGTAGTGATCTTATATGTATTATTGCCTTGGGAAGCGGATGAAGCCGAAGGCCCTTTTTTATAGAGGCCATTGTGACTTGTGGCTATTCCCTTAATATATGAAGTAGAGTATAAGGGACACAACGTACGAAAGAGCCATTGTTATTGAAGTCTTTTAAAGTTCGCATGCTCATGGTTCGCCTCTGGGATACTGCTGGAAAATTAGGCTCTCTCTTTCTACGTCGGTGTAATGTCCTTTACTTGAATTTCTCTCATCTTGGAACGACCTCAGGTCAAGCGAGTTCAAGATACCAAATGAGCTGAAAAGCAGCAATACTCCCAGCTCCCTTCACTTTATCGGGATTTTAGCCTCCCAGTCTTGATATTCCCTTGCTGTTTGATGCGTTGTGGGAGACATATATCGGTCATTCTTGTGGCTTTGCTATGGTAGATGTTTGAAGAGTATGAGAACCATTTGCGACGCTTTTGTATACAGCAGGTGCAAATTAACGACCTGTACTCATGTCATGACCCTCAAGAAAAAGTGACCTATATCTAACAGTAGGTCCTCATCCGATCAAGCTTTGCATCCCTAACCTCCGTAGTAAGAGCAATCTTTCCGAGGTCCATGTCGGGCTGAACATCCTGTATCTGAACCCTTGTTTTCTTTGTCACAAGAAGTCGATCTCCTGCACTGACGCCACTTCCCGTGTAGGGAGACTCAGCAGTAATCTTGATGTAAGGAGAGTCTCGCGTCAGCCCGTCAATGCTTTCAAGGAAGTCAGGAGCCGCAATAAGCTGACGAATGACAATGTTGGCTATGGTACAAGCCAATAGTATGAGTGTTGCTATTGCAGAAACGCAGAACCATGCAGCATTCATGGTATACTGCTTCTCGTTGAATTCAGTCCAGGTTGCGGTGGTGTTATGCCACAGGTCATTACGCCCAGAAAGGTTAGTTCCGTCAGCACCTGTAAGAACAGTGCTATTGTATGTTGCCATTAAGAACGTGTTCAATACTGTCGAAAGTCTACCTTCGAAGTGTGCTCGGGATATGTTTGTGAAACAGCCTGCAAAATAAGGCCATACGGGATCGTCTATGCCACTGTACGTTTTCAGAGGATCATAGATGAAACTCTCAAGAGTGCTCGGTGTCACCGACGTATACGATGCCGTTGTAAACGGCATTTCAAACAATATCCCTTGAGCGATTGACGCGTCAGAGAGGTCCGTTAAATTTGAGGAGAACCTTGGCTCTTTTGTTCTGCGAATTTGCGTCGTTCGACATTCCAAATCTCCGATCTCGCCCGATCTCGTACAGTTTACGGTAGCGTCAACATTTGAGGTACTAACGTTGCACACGCGAAGCATGAGGGTTGACTGTCCCCATCCTGTTGGACAGTCGCCCCCAACAACCATCTGTAGGTATGATTCGGGCTTGAGTCGGTTTCGGAATGGGTATATGTGATCCCAGGTTAGATTATCGTTAACGAGGTCCAACCACATATTTGGGTAGGTCCCAAGGTTAGCAAAAGAGTTCAACGGGGATTGCTGAGAAGATAGTGACCCGTAAGATGTTGAATTCATTCTATGCCAAAAAACTCTTGGCTTCTCTTCAGAATCTTGTGGTGATAGCCAAGAGCGACCGTCAAATTCTTCACCACACTTGAGGACTTGATATCGCGATTGCAACACCATACTGGAATTACCTTCCCGAGACAAAGAGCCCCCACGAATGGGAACACCCATGAAGGAAGAGTATGGAACAATTTGTTTTGACGGTACCAGCGTCCATGCCGTCGGATTACCATCGTCGTAGTCTGGGAGATACTCCATAAATGGAATGCGGACATTTCGCCATT
Source organism: Fusarium pseudocircinatum (assembly GCA_013396035.1). Lineage (NCBI taxonomy): Eukaryota > Fungi > Ascomycota > Sordariomycetes > Hypocreales > Nectriaceae > Fusarium > Fusarium pseudocircinatum. The sequence goes on along the minus strand of JAAOAS010000060.1, from coordinate 144,838 downwards.
GATCTTGTTGGCCTAGGCGAACTGCACGAGGCGTCCCTCCCAGTTTTTTGACAACATTTCCGAATTGAGGACTTGACATATTGACATGCGAAAGCAATATCTCAGATGCAGATAATGCAGCGAGAACTGTTCTTCGAAATGCGCTTATCGCCGACGCTGTCCTGGTGCCGCCAACAAACGCATTTATATCTCCTTCAAGGCCTGTTCGTGAGTATTCGTTGGTGGCCATTAGAGGTGTCTGCGAGAAGTAATGCGCAGCAGGGATGTTTATAGTCTGTGTATTCGTACGCGAACCGAGCGATCTAACCACTGCCTGTCCGCCCAGGGGGCTTAAGCACCATAATGCTACAATTGAGAGTGTCCACATGCGAAAAATTCTCAAAGCAAAGAGATTTTTTAGTGTTGATACTGTAGTCTGGCCAGTCAACAGAAACTCCAACGAGCCAAGGGTCGTTCCTCGTTCAGCGCTGAACAAAGCAAGAGTCTTTAGAAACGGCCCGATAACCGCTGCGAATGAGATAGGCCAGAGAGTTGCAGCCAGCTGTAAAGCCTCAAGCGTACTCTCACCGAAGGAGCTTTTCTTCTTGTTATGAAGTGAGGCAACAACTCCCAGGAGAACTAGGACTGTGGTTAGTGGTACTGCTTGGGGAAAGAATTCGAGGCCTATCCCGTACCAACATATGTCAGAGGAACGACTAGAAGCAGCGCAGGTGTGCCAATTCTCAATATTCGAGGGGGAGAGGACTCTTTGAGCGGTAGATGAGCTGTCCGGGTACCACTAGCGCTCGCCCCAGCGGCTTCTTCTGTCGCTGTATAGACTTCCATCAATGCCCTCTTTTCAGCGATCTCTGGTGTTGTCTCGGCATCTCTCTGGGCGGATAAATGTACGCTGCTTGTATCAATTGGCGTGGTCATTGCTGCAAGTAATGACTTGGGGGTAAAATTTGGAGCCACAGAAATAAAGAAGAAAGAGAGGGGAAGAAGTCCTGTCAACCAGGGTATATATAATGGCTGAATCCGAAACATCCCCTTAATCAAATCTTCGCTGTTGGCTGTTCAGCTCATGCATGCCAAGACTGTTGGTTGGTCTTTTCGTCCATGCGCCCTGTTGTTAAGCCAGAACCCCTGTAATGCAGGCAGAATACTCTGTACAAAATTAGCTTACCAACAGCATGACAAATATACTTACCTAGAAAAGAAGGTGTTAAAGCCTGAACTAAATATGGCTAATTAGCCTTGTCTGTTAGATTGATAGTTTAAATACTTAAGCTTTATGAGAATTAATGTCCTTTATAGCATAAACTGATAATATAGCCACTCTTCTATCCTTACAGGTTTTCGAGAACAAAAATCGTGGAGAATTTTACTACAATAATTTTATTACGACTCCCGCACAAGATCTATCAAGGTTTTGGCAAACAGGTCTGCATCGCCGGGCCATCTTGCAGAGACATAGTTATACTCATCATCCTTGACAACAAAGCTGCGTTGGCTGGTTAGAGGAGCGAAATTCTTAAAGGCTGCCATTGGACCGACTTACGGAGTAAAACTATTGCTTCCCTTGAACTGCTTGCTAACATCAGCGAGGCTGTGACGGACCTGGGAGAGTCAGTATGTTCACTCGACGAGCCAATCTAACACCAGAGCTTACAGAGTCTTCCGTGTTCTCGCTTCCAGCGCCATATGTCTTGTAGTAATCACCCAGAAATGCCCTAGTAGCCCAGTACACAGAGCTCTCAAAAAACCCAGGTAGTGTAGTCGTGGTACAATCGTGAAGCACGCTCTTACCATCGCTGCCTTTAGCAGACGACAACACCATGACGCCATGACAGATCGCACCTACGGCCTTGTTGCTCGGCTTCTTCGTCTTGGGGAAGTAGTCAAGCATCAGCTTGTGCACCTCCTTTGAGTCGATGATTTGTCGCACAGTCTTGTCGTGTCCGCCAGGGAAGAGGACGAGGTTATACTCGTCGAGCGAGAAACCAGGCGCTGTCCATGACAGCGGATGACGAGCCTCGTCTGACTCGAGCATGGATTTGTATTCTTTCACCACAGCAGCTTCTGCACCCTACAAGCGTTTACGGTAAGTATTGGACCGACATCGGGTCGGCTCACGCACCAGAAGTTTCCCAGTAATGCCCTCCATCATCCTCTTATCACATTCCGGGGTCTTTCCAGTCTCAGTGGCAAATTGGACTTTAAACCCTGCTTTTTTGAAGGCAGCATAAGGGACGGCCGTTTCTGTAGAGTCTGTCAGCTTCGCGATGCCAAAGCGATTTGTTGAACGCACCAGTGGGGTCGTGGCCCGCGTCGCTCGTCATGATCAAGACTTTCGGCGATGCCATCGTTAACTATACGCAAGCGTTTTCCGGTTCTAGTGTCTGGAGGTACTGATTGCGCTGATGTTGGATAGTAAGCTGTAAGAATAAGCTAGTTGACGCATGATGAGGGGAGAGGACTACTAGAGGTGTGCTGTCTATATACATGAGCGACGACGCCGGATCAATGTTTGTCCACGTGTGACACCAACAAAGTCCAATAGTAAGAAGTGCGTCATATACATTACCACGCATGACATTGACTATTCTCTCTCTCAAAGGACGGTTTCGCACTCGGACAACAACCGCACTCGGCAGATAGCGTGACAGGGAATGGGTTGCATCGGCGCTGACACTTGGTTATATATCAGCGAGATTTATTTCCAGATGTATGATTGGCTAGCTCGATGTTCAAGCCATGTAGGGATTAGTCCCCTCTCATCCAAGTGTAAAGGTCTTGACATCCAAGTGCAATAGCTGTTCCTCTGCAATGCTCCATTACTCTCTCGACTGGCATCATTTGTTAGTTGCGAATGAGACCTCGAAGGACGGATACGATAATAGGTGCACATCAAGTTAGAGTCGCTGCTTAAGAGACGGATTATGCGGCTTCTGGCGGAGCTAATAGCAGGCCAAAAATGACATTATTACATAGTAAGAAGATCAGTACTCACGAGCCTTGCCAGAGTTTATGGAAAAAAACAAGCCACCATGTTTACTCTGCTTCTACCTTGCTCGGAACAAATCCATGCGAAATCCAGATCATTTTGAGCTTGGCCAGATCGTGCCATCGAGATCTAAGGAGTATTCTCAAACTCGAGCCCATTCACCTTACGAACGGCACCGTAAATGGCACTAATATCGACCCGATCTCCCGGTGACTTCTCTATTGCCATTTGGAGATACATAAGACCAGTCTGAGCATTCTTCAACTCCATGTCTGCTTCTTGACCCAGTCCCAAGAGGTGCTTGATATCCTTCATCGCAATGTCGGCTGAAGCGTAGGGCTCATCTCTAGTCCAATACTCACCGCTGACCATTCGACCTGAATAAACCGAGTAGATCCCGCCGTACATGAGGTCAGCAAACCTTTTAACCATTGCTGGACTGATGCCTGATTTCTCGACTTAATACCCTGAGGAGGGTCCACGCCGAGAGAGGAAGTAGCTCTGCAGCAGATGACTACTTCACTGCAACGTGGCATCCAGGAGTACACTAACTCCCTGGGAGCCCTTGCTACAAGACTAGCAGATAACGAAGTGGCTACCAGAAAGGCTGCGCTACTATGTTGTCAGATGTTCATCAGCATCGAGACCGCGCTCAACAACTTCACGTCAGCGATACAGCATTTCGTACGTGGTGTGCAGATCATGCATCAGTACGGCAGGCCCTCTTCTGACGTCGTAGACGAGATGCCTAATGTGGATCTGTTTACTATCAAGATGTTTCTGACATGCCCTAACCGCCTCTTCACATTCTCACCAGAGTCTCTCGGCATAGTCGAAATAGGGCAGCAGATGTTTCATGATCTGGACAGACCCAATGTCTGCCAGAACATGCTCCACGCACGACAGCAGCTAGCCTCCACATCAATGGCCGTCATCAGTCTGTTGGAACGAACCAGAAGACAAACCTCAATCGAGATGATGGTCAGTGCCCAAGCAGAACAGTTGCAGCTTCTGAACCACCTAGGCGAATGGCGCAATCTATTTGCACCTATTTTAAGCCTCGCGACTGAGAGCACTCCTCTGGATGCACGTCTCGCAGCCCTTTTTACGATGCTGTTCTACTGTATACTTCGGTTCTCTCTAAACATGGCGTTTCAGCATCTGTCACCTGATAACGAGACTATCAAGGCCGAGCTGGACGAGATGGCATGGGTTGCCAGTCTTCTCACTCAATTGAAGCCCCTTTGACGTAGCTTTAGGGAGGTTGGGAGAGGAAGGTATCAGACCTTAGCAGCTCAGATCTTGACATAGCTATGGCTGACTCACTACTTGTTCTCAACCAAATGCTCTCGATCCAGTATGCTGAGTGCGGAAAAGATGGGGGTTTGGTGCCTGGTGATTGTCACGCTCTAACAAGCCTACTGAGCTCCTTGCCATGGCGATGAGATTGGGGAGAGCCTTTCAAGGACATAACACCGAGCTATCCAATTATGTATCTCGGGTACAATTTTAACGCCTCCACATTACCAGAGTCGCCATCACCCTCAGCGAGGAACAAATCATCAGACCTTGATATAGAGTGTTAAAATAAACTTAGCAAAAGTATGGATCCTAAGCTTAGTAAAGATGTCTTAAACTTATACTCCATTACCTAAGTCTTTTTATCATTTAGGATCCAAGCCCTGGGCATTTTTTCCTCCTCTGAACCGCCGACTAGCCGGTAGTCTGACTAGTCTCCGCTCCCACTCTGATACCCACGATCTTCGCACCCTCTGTCTGCCCATTGATAGGCACCACGTTACCTCCCGCTGTAGTGACATAAAGAACATCTTTATCTGCCCCGGTCACTCCGAGAGCACAGGCTGTAGCCGATGCCACATCCCAGGACCCAAAGCCCCCTGCAATCTTAACGCCTTCGCCGCCGTGGGGTGGAATCCGAATCACCATGTTCGTAGGGTGTGTTGTCATGTACACAGCCCCGTCATCCGCAATGCAGAAGTCGTCCGGGACTAGCCCTACTGTCGAGGTGGAAGTGGACGTGCGAGTGTCCTCTCCACGTCCTCTGGAATGGCCGCCGATGAGTGTCCCTCGAACATGGTTCCGACTGCGATAGTATCAGGGATGTAACCAGTGGCCATGATCTCGACTGGTCCAGCGGGCTCAACATCACCTTCCACAGGAACACGGCAGAACAGCATCCGCGTCGTGTTGGTATAGTAGATGTACTTGATCCCATCCGCTTTTCAGACCTTGATTCCATTGACACCCATTCTCACAGGGGCATTGGGAGGGTCCTTCAAACTATTGTCGTCAAATACAACAGTGTAGCTGCCAGTGATGAGGTCGACATGATAGATCCGGCCATTGTACGAGTCTGCGGCGAGGACAGCCTCTGCATTCCAAGCCGCAAGTCCATTGAGCTGACCGACTTCGGGCATCTTGACTACCAGCCGTACATCTGGTGCAGTGCCTCTCATATCAAGAACCCAGGTGCTGTACGATCCCGGAACTGTGCCTTCGTGGTTTGCAAGACGATAAGTCCCGGCTCCAAAGGCGTACACATCGGGCAGTACCTGAGCTATGCCAGTAATTGATACGACATCTGGGACGGTGACGATACATTTGCCAGTCTCAGAGATGGGGTCTATCTCCCATATCTCGTTGGTATCTTGGCGTGTTACGATGAGAGCACCGCTGGAACGAACGCTAATGCTCTCAAAGAACGAGGGCTTAGAGTCCAACTGGAAGACGGTCTTGATTGTAGACATGCTGAGTGTTCTTGAACGCTTGTTGAAAAAATATTGGCTAATTGTTGCTGAATGAGGGCTTTTGTCCTTCTACAAGCTTGCCTTTATACATGCGACAACATTGCTCTTCTGGACATCTAACCCATCTCAGATGATAATGTAACTATTGTAACTAGCCTATTCTAGATAAAAGTACGACAGAAGGCGTGGTGTGATCATCTGGCCCGGCGCTTCCGTAGGGTCCGGTTACCATTATCTCGGTTGTAACGACGGATTTTCATGAAGTTGAACAAGCCATCGGCGAGTTAAGTAACATTGTAAGTTCTACGATGCAGAAGTAGCTCTTTGCGGAACAATCCATGTCGTATGAAATAGCTTTGATTGGCTGGCTCGATGATTATACCACTTCAGTCGTGCGACTACATCAGCCTATCAGTGCCACCCTCGGACTCAGACTCGACAAAGCCAAATGAGGTCAACGACCACACTTGGTATCTCGTCTCACAAATGTCATGATACGTCATTAATTTGGATTGCGTGTATAAGTATCCTCGATGAACGCCGCTTAAACCTATAATAACTCAACCTTCACACTCGGCTTCCAAACATCGTCCCAAAATATATCGAATAATTCCAGAATCATGGCTAAGATTGTCCGCATCACATTCTTGTTGCGAAAGCGCGACGACGTTACATATGAACAGTTCCACAAGTAGTTAAGTCCCCCAGACTTCCCGTTATCGTTTCAACAGAAGAGTCACTGACTCGTTCTGAATTCAGCTGGTCGGAAGAGCATCCAAAGATATGGCTGTCTGTCCCCATTGTCAAGCAGAATCTTGTTAAGTACTCGCAGTTCCACGCTGATGAGACGCTTGACCTCTCGGGGACAGGTATGCCACCTGTTGCGCCTTTCGATGGTGCTGCTACCATGTGGGCTGAGAGCCTTGAGGATCTTCATGCTGTAAGGGCCCGTCTAATGTATTTGCGCGTTTAGCGGCACTAATGAACGGTGTAAAGATCTTTAGTGATCCCGAGTATAATCGGATCGTCGTTCCAGATGAAGAGAAGTTCCTCAAGCGGTCTGAAGCAGTTCCGATTGTTGGTTGGGATGAGGTCAAGTTTGTCAAAGAGGGTATATCAAGCGGGACAGAATAACTCTAAGGTTTTTGCCTCTTACTTCCTGATCTAGTGGTGCACTGTGAGCTGCCCAACCTTATCTGATTGGTCAGTAGGAACGAACCCAAGACGTTATCTAGGTATTTTGATAAGGTCAATTTCCCCGATACTTCAATTAGAGAAAATGAGGTTCTTTCACTTCAAGCTGGACTGCTCGTTGTGACTAATCTGCGTTTTCTGTAGCATCTAGCTTTAGAGGAGTATATTAGTGCTACCATGGCTTGGAGCAATTAGTCTGTCTAATGAGAGAAGATCCAGAACGGAAATAACACCAATTAACTAAAGCCGTCAAGGGATCACTATTCAATAATTGTAAGCTTGCCATAGTACCAGTGGCTGTTCGATCATATAACATTGATTCTACTTATTTAGTTAAATGCCCTAGAAGCCTGATGATTCAAGCAGAATTAATCATGTTGACGAGTCCATGAGTGATTACGGCGGTGCGGGGAGTCCTAACATATCCTCTAGAGGTGAGATACTGGTCTTATGCTGCGACTGGATGAGTATACATGACGACTGTTTGCACTTCGCAAGGAGATAAAAACAGCAGAAACAAACCATTCACTGAAAGAATTCTTACTACTGTAAGCATAACCAAACGCCTAACACGAAATATATCACTCGTCCAAGCATACTTGCCATGTCTGCCCCATCTACAGTCCTCATCACTGGTGGAAACCGTGGAATCGGCCAAGGCTTCGTCAAGACATTCCTTGCCCAACCATCGCTCACCGTCATTGTTGGCGTCCGCGATCCCTCTCACTCAACCTCCAAAGCTCTCCAGGATCTGCGAGTAGGCAAAGGCTCTAAGCTCATCATTGTTAAGCTTGACTCCAGCGTGCCCTCCGACGCTGCTATGGCCGTTGCTACACTCAAGAGCGAGCATGGCATTCGCGCCCTTGATACTGTCATCGCCAATGCCGGAGTCGCAAGCGATGGCGGTCTAGTTCGTGACACCACAGTGGCCATCAAGACGCACTTTGAGGTCAACACCATCGGCCCTGCTGTTCTCTTTCAAGCAGTGATAAACCTCCTGCAAGCTAGCAAGACCGGTAACCCCCTCTTCGTTGCGATATGAACCCTCCTCGGCTCCATGGGCTCCATCGAACACTTGGTGGCGCTGCCCCCTGCTAGTAGCCCTTATGGTGGTAGCAAGGCTGCTCTGAACTGGTTCATTCGACGCCTTCGCTTCGAAGAGCCTTGGCTCACTAGCTTTGTCGTTCGCCCTGGCCTGGTAGAGACCGATATGGCGGCTGCTACTTTTGGCGATCAGCTCTCCGTCTATGGATCCATTACTATCGAGACCAGTGTCAAGTCATTGGTCAATGTTGCTGATAGGGCCAGTAAAGAGCTAAGTGGAACCTTTCAGAATTACGATGGTACGCCATTCCCTTGGTAGGCCATACCTTGAACTGTCCAATAAGGCCGATGCTGAAGCAATGCAAGTAAACGTCAGTGGTTCAGAGTTAGCCTCCTGCCATATGTCAACTAGTAAATTAGCTGTTGTAAATAGACTTCTCTTTATTATTTCCAATTTCATGAATACTAGACATGCCTGCAAAATGAGCAAGTTATGTCCCCATAAGACACGCGACCATCCCGGGCCGTGCAAGATTCCAATTGGTAGCGTCAAAGCACTTAGTACCGGAGTGACTCTCATGACGCTCTGGGTGGTTATAGGCTGTTGCCGATGATTGATCAGCTGCAGGTCAGTTTGATAAAGGGCCTGATGGTGTGTAATCGGCCATGCGCCTCTGTACTGGGCAGACTAAACCCTCATGCAAGTGGAGGCTCCTTGATTGGTCGTGGCCGTCCTCACTTTTGGCCTTGCTTCTTCTTATGTTTACTGATCGGTAGCACCTGTCTCACACCACGCAATATCGCTATTACATAACACCCCCGTCTATCAGGAAAACACCCGATAGAGTTGCTCCGAGAGCCCCACATGCCCGGTGGTGCGGCCTCTCAATTCAGGTCTCACAGGTTTCCTGAAAAGCCGGAAAATGTTGTGTTTGCTCATCACGTCTGGGTTCTTGCTTGAGTGCTGCTTGCTGACCGCAAGAGAATGGCACCGTGGGCGCTGACAAGTTGGTCTATACGCTGGATTGGGTTTTAGTTTCGCTATGATGTTGTTATCGTTCTTCAAAGTGAGTTAGATCGGCCTGAGATTTCTACTAAACTAATTAATAATTGACTTCGTAGTTCTCCAGAGCGAAAGCTAGTTACACTCTTCGGGTTTGAGGCACAGAAGGCAGATATACACGCTGCAAGCCACCATATCGCTACTCAGTGCGGATTGGCTTAGTCACAGTCTCCGATTATGCTGCCGCGATTAGTGATCAAACAACGAGATATAGACTGCTGTTTTCTCTATCTCGGCCTTCTCCACATCGAGCATTACCTCCACAACTTCTTTCTAAAAGCTATCATTCTCGTTCTCTTAGTATCTCAAAGTCTCTCGCATTACCGCAGAGAAATATACAACTGAAGTCGCAAAGCAGCAAGGCCAATTATGCCAGAAATGCATCCTAAAACAAATGCAGCAGACGATAAAGAGATGTTGCTTGACAACACAAGCCAATCGCTCACCGAGGGCTCACGAAAGTCCCTCGCAAGATCGGTGCTGGGGGCTTTGATGAGCTGGCCGCCGCTTGCTCCATATTAAACTTGTAAGATGCCCTAGGGCTGCACACATCGGATGCTGACTGATCAGCTTCTCTTGTAGCTCAAACCCATCTCAAGCATTGGATGTATATCGCTGTCTTCTCACTCACTCCAGTCTCTCAAACTTCTTCGCATACCAGGCATACGACCTGTGATCAGTTACTCATCACCATCAGGGACTGAGTAATAAATTGTTTTGTAGACAGCTCAATGATATAGTTACCAGCCCTTTCAATAATTAAATGGTCAGGGAAAATAACAATAGCTCGCACCTCATCGTCCTGTTTTCTCATGTCCAGTCGCGTGCTCGAGGGGAAGAAGTATTCAATACCACTGGTCGCGCCACATAAGGAGCGACTCTGATGGTATGCCGGCTGCTTTGTGGGTGCTGGAGAACGTTGCAGAGCTTCCAGACCTGGCGGCCAAAATGTTGGACCAGGGAATCTAGGACTAGTTAGTTGGCGGTAGAGTTCGCGAAACTGGTTAGAGTTTGGGGAAAGCTTGGTGCTGCATCTGTTTGGCTTCAGGCCAGCGTTCTCTCAATAGTGGTAACACAATTTATGCTTAGCCAATCCTGTACATCGCCCCCGATACGACGATGTTTCATGTTGCGGGGTAAGAGCCTTGAGGCTCTTTGCAGGGGTGCAATTGGATTTGGCCCCCAAGTTGGGGGCCGTAGGCAGAAAGTAGGATAACCTTGCGAGATTCTGCCCGGCATGTCTCTCTTCTTTTATCTTTTTATTTCATTTTAACTTAACCCAAACGACGATTTTTGGCATGGTACATGGTTGGGAGTCTCTACAGACAAAACCAACATTTGTCTTATTCCCGGACCCGCTCTTATAATCGACAAGGCCAAATATTTTGATGAACGATTATCAACCTTGCCAGAACCCCACATACACCGCAACATGGCAGTCCATAAGCTGACGCCCGTCCTCATGACGGGAAGTCTATTCCTGGGACTAGTTCTCGCCATCGGTCATCATCTCTACTACCACTATCTTGATGGGAGGATCGTCAAGACTCAGAATCAGCAGGAGTGGTTTCTCCGTGTCGGCACCGGGATCGCGTTCCTCGCCAGAGCCCTATTGTCAGCAGCGGTCGGGTTTGCATACACACAAATACTATGGCGAACACTACGATCAAAATCCGTCACTATCGAGGGTGTCAACTCGCTTTTTGGTGTCTTGCATAATGCTTGGGACTTTACTGCTTGGGAGCTCTGGACGGCCGCGCCGGCGCTTGCTTTTGTGGCCATCATAGCTTGGTAGACCTCTCATAAGGACATGGAGATCTTTACGTGTTGCTGACATTTGCTTCTAGGGCACTCCCGCTGATCGCAGTTGTTACTCCAGCTACCCTGACAGTCCAGGTATCTGACCGGCCAAACATCACTGTTGTCGACGCTCCCATTCCACTGCTCGACTACAATAACATGATCAACTTTGCCCAATTCACAGGCGTAGGCGGAGTAGGGTATTACGCTCCCTCGAGCTACGTCTCCAGGGTGCTCTTATCAGTGGCATCTCTCGGTTCCATCCTGACTTTCCCAGCACCTTTTCCCAATTCGTCATATTCTGTCGACTTTTACGGCCCTTCAATCTCATGCGGTACACCTCGCAACGCCACCTTTGCAAAACTTCTGGCAGAAGCTGTCAGGAACGAGACATGTTGCGGCAATTCCGCCGGATACGTTGGATTTGTTCCAAGCACTAACACAGTGAACAGCACCGAGGAGGGCTACGCCTTGGCGGGTTTGCGGGGTGCAATGAACTACTCTCTCGTCTCATCGCAGTCAACCATCGATGAGACGGCCAACTCCATCAACTCCTCTAGGCTCTTCGTTGTGGTACCCGATATGCCTGCGTCCAACACGACCGTTAGTTATATCATGGCAAACAAGACGATCGAATGCGCGCTCTATAACTCGTCGTATGCCGTCAATTTTACATTCGACAACGGCCAGCAGAATATTAGCCACAAGTCCAGAAGACTAAACGGAGTAAGGTCCAGTGACGCAGGTCTCAACGAGGATAATGACTCGGACCGGTTCAATGCTGCTGTCGCTTACATCGCGCTCATGGACTCCCTGGGTAAGCTACTACTTGGGAATCTTGGGATTTCGCACTACGGTGTGATGCAACCTACTCAGACACAGATCATGAGCTCTATTCTCATGGATGCCAAAGAGATGCAGGTTCTTGGGGGTGTAAATGCGGCGACAGACCGCCCACAAGCACCAGATTCTGTGATTGGGAATATCTCTATGGCTGATGCATTGGAGCAGCTGTTCACCAATGCCACGATAAGTCTTTTCAGTAACTCGAAGCTACTGTAAGTGCACTCGCGTCGTTCTCTTGACTGGAGTTCTGTTAACACTTTCAATAGGCAAAACGACACTGCGGCGTCTCACGGTAATATTACATACCTGACCACCCAAATTGCTTTCTCTTATGAGCCTCGCAACCTCTTTATCGCCTACGGGGTTGGATTATTGGCCTCTGCAATTATTGTCATCATCGGACTGCTATGCATCAAGTCTGCATCTGCATCCTATGCAGCCACTTTCTCAACCATTCTGCGTACTACACGGAACCCCGATATCGATACTATCGTCCCCGCAGCGGAAACATCTGGCGCAGAGCCTCTGTCGAAACAACTTGGCGACACTCGCCTGGTATTACGACGTCAGGGACGCAGACTGGAGGGGATGGGCGAGGATATGGTGACGCTCTTTGCTGTAGACTCGATGCCGGATGAGAAGAGTAGGCCGAAAGACTCTCCTTATGATTTGTCCCACCAGGGGGATAGAGGGCAACAATACTCAGACGCAAGTATTGAACTTCTGAGCCATGGCGAGTATCCGGCTATAGATGCAAGGACTGGAAATGGTGGCAGCCGGATGTACCCTCGTGGAAATTGAGTAGATGAAATAACAAACTGGGGGATAACAGACAGGGTCATAACATCAAGGGTACAGTAAGAACAGAAAGCGGATGGAAACTACAGAGCAACATTAATTATATAGATATTCATTTCATGTCGTTAAAGTGCAACGCTTGCAAGCTATTTTACAAAAACCCTTGGTTAAAATCTTGGTTGTAACCTTGGTTGAACCCAATACCATCAGACAGCAAACCCATCTCTTGGGCAAAATACAAAGCTTGGTCATTCTGAGCCCAACTCACTGCCCCTTGAAGACGCTGTAATAAATCCTCCGTTGTCTCCATACCCATCACCGACTCACTGAACTGTGATTGTGACTGCTCAGACACGGGAGATGGCTCTTCCGTGCTCTCTGACTGAGTCTTTCGTGCTCGTTCCGCGACTTCGTAGACTACAGGCGATTGAGGACCTATGTCTATCCCCATTTGCATGGCAAAGCCCACGGAGGGATCGTCTTCCATCCATCTCGAGAAGCTTTTTGCGTATGTTGCTGGGGAGAGCGGTCGGGGGAGTGTTATTTGTTGTGTCATTGGCATTGGTGTGAATTGTGGTTGTCCTAATAGCATGGGCATCAAGGATCGGTTCCTGTTGAAGAAGCGTCTTAGAGCAGCTGGGAAGTCACTGTCTTGAGCCAAGCGATCTTGGCTAAGGCAAACATCGATGGTCAAAGCCAGTCTGAGATATTGCGTTGGACTTCGGGCCAATACATCAGCGTGATCGTTTGTAAGCATCATCTGCGGAGGTTCCTCGCGATCACTACACTCCATAAAATATCGAATCGTCTTCGAAATAGAATGAACGCCGTCGTACTTGGGATGTAGCTCCCTGAAAACTTGGATGAGGACGTTGAGTCGTGATTGCTTGGAAGCAACTTCCGGACGAGCCCATATCTCAGTGGTGGAAGAGGCAGTGGACATCTTCATGTCAACCATGTGCATCGCTAGAGGGAGAGCTGTACATGCCACAGCGCTGCTGGGTAGCCAGCGTGTTAGTCGGTGGGGATGTAGTCGGGCGAAGCATTCTGCTATGCTTTTTGTGGCGTTTCGTAGATCTCTTCGGTTGTTCTTGAGGAATTGGGTTTCGTGTGATGCGGTGGGGGTTTGGTTGACGAGGCCTAGTATTAGACCAAGATGGAGTTCGTAGTTGCAGAGGGCGACTTGGCTGGCGCTGGGGAGGGGTCAGTGGCTGTGTTTCAAGGGAAAACAGGTTGGCTTACTGGAAGTAGATCCAGACTAGGTTGGTGAACAATACTGCAGAATCCTCGTATCCTCCTGAACTTAATGTCAAATCTTGAATGGCGAGCGGTGGTCTTGTAGCCACTGCCCAGTTCTTGAGTGACCTCTTGTGTTCTTGTACTTGCGCATACGCTGTCGAATGTGCCTCCGCGTCTAAAATCGGCAATGTCTCCGTCGGATACACCAAACCCAGGACGTCTGTCAACGTAACACAAAGTTCTGTTAGGCGTTCCAACGTGAGGATGAGCTTGTGCTTTGTGGCAATGTTGTAGACACGCGACGACTCGAGTTCATCGACAAGATCATCGTAACATAATGGAGAGCAGTTGGCAAAGTCGAAATGGGCACTTGTGATCTGGATATTCCTTCGAACGCAGAGGGGCATGATTCGGTCGCGGATAATACAGCACCACCAGATACGCTTAAGTATATTCCGTCGCTTGACATCTTGTTGTGATATGTGTAGTCCATAAGAGGGAGAGTCGTAGCTATCGGCGTCGCATGACTTGGCGTGTTGGATTGCGATTCGGAGCCACCTGCTGTTCGCCTTGCCAGGTCCCGAGCGGAACGTTGGGCACCAGTAGGTTAGGAGGAGGGCGGACTGTGCGATGGAGATGGGATCGGGGTCGGTCGAGAAGTCGTATAGCAGCTACATCAATGTTAGAAATGCTTCGCTAACGATACCACATGTTTTTTACCTTGGCCTTGGTGTAGAAAGCCTCCTTGGCTTCAAGAATGGTGGCGAATCCCAACGTGCGGAGACTCTCTTTAGACACAAACTTTATTCGTTAGAACAACCCAACACGAAAGTGGTGATGTCAACGTACAGTGCACGAAGCAAACATCATCGATTGCAGCAGAAGCATCGAAACAGGCGTCCCAGTCTTCGCAGAATTAGGCGTAGGATCATACGCATTCCAGAAATCTGCTTCGTTGATAAGAGGCAGTAGTGGATGGATGTAGAGGAAGTAATGTCGGATGAATTCGTCGAGGATCGGCTTGGACGGGACGCGTAGACAGCCTTGGGCGTTGAGGTGATGGAAATCGCAGTCGCGCATATTGAGGGTTCGGAGGAAGGGCATTGAAGAGTATAGAGCTTTGAGTTCAGATCGGACGGGTTCGCTGGGCTCTTCAATGATTGAGGGTGTAAATGGTGGGATCTCTCTGATCTCTTCGACATCTTCGGTAGTATTTGTCGTGGGCGACTCGAGGTCAACCCGCTCTTGGTGCTCGACCGATGTCTTGTATTCGCTTTCTTCTAAGGTATGCAGCACGGCAGTCGCATCGTCGACGGGACTCGTCGGGTTATCGTCGTTGGAAGATGTCGTAGAAGCAGCTGCCGTGACGGCTTCACAGTCTCGAATGAGGACGTCATTATCGGAGATGACAGAGGCGCCACGATGAGGAATAGGACTATACCACGTCAGTACAACATAGACGGCGATGACATTGATAACATACAAAGCATCAGCACGACGAGCAACGACGCATTCACAGCCATCAAGTCGACAGTTGGTACAAGGCGTCGAGGTGCGGGTGACATCACACCGGACCTTTCGCTTGCGACATTTAAGACACGCCTTTGTCGCGCGCTTCCTCGAGACAGGCTTCTTGGCGAAGCGAATCGGTTGCTGAGTGTTGTTCATCCTGGTCGACGCGCGAAATGGTACCCGAGGTTGAAGAGGAGGAGCAAGCAGGAAAACGGAGGAGAATGAACCCCAGATTTACCCCAAACTTTCACTGTTCTTTGCTGAGTGGAAGAGCCCCTGCTAGGGGCTAAGGGGCTGGACTGGACCCATGTGGGACGAGTGGTAGTGAACCTCGGAAATCTCGGCTAGAGGGGTTTGTGCCCCACGGGGAAGCTTTACTTTTTCTTCCAACGCGATGAGATTAGAAATCAGATGAGAATTACTGATGTTTGTACTATTCAGAGCTTCTGATGTTACTTGTTGCGCTGGCTTAGGAGTGTAGAATGGTTATTGTTGCAGTCTAGGTTGTACTAACAGCAGCTCTGACAATGGTCCAGGTGGCGAATGGCATATTCCGGCTAAATGAGCTGCGAGAACAATTCAACATCACCTAACAATAAGGCAAGGGACCTGCTGAAGACTGAAGACTCCGCAATAATTGATGGCTCGCTTATCTTGCATGATGTTGTGTGTGTTTGTCCATCGTATGACAATGACTCATCCCTGAAGTGACGATGTTTGTGAAGGGTTGCCCATTGTTGAATGGCAGTATGTGTATTTTTACTACTTGAACCTTACAGACGTCGTTGAAATAATGTAGTAAGTATGGTTCCAAATTTAAACTCCTCCTTGACCCGATATAACAGCTCTTTGCAGGGCATTTCTCCCTTCGATACCCTAGAATTAATGATCTCTAGGGTAACCAAGGGTCGCGCTACGTCATGTCCCTAAGCCAGGGCGACAATTTGCGTAACGTTGTCTTCAGCCACTCTCCCACATAAACTCCGGTCGGACTCCTCGGACACCACAAGCTTAAATACTTTTCTCCCCTAATGAATCTCGAATGTGAACAGTTTGCGCGTGACTAACCCAACAGAGCCCAAGCTTGTAGAACCATGCCACGTTGACTGCTGCTATTTTTATCTCGTGTTAGTGGAGCGTGGCTGTGCAACCACTCAACGGCTGGTTCCAGACGTAATTCGGCACGAGCCACAAAAAACGAATGTCACGATACCAGCAATTAACCCTTGTAGCTCGTAGGTGTCGCCGAGTCTACCATTAGGCTCTACGCAATACGAGCACGTCACATCGTAACCAGTGCCGGAATGTAAATGGGGCTTTTTGTGTCTAATTACAGTAGCTTTTGCCCTGTCCCTTCTAGGGATTGCTCCCTTGATCATGTTATTGTCTCAGTATAATTTCAACTAAACGACCCCATTCTTTTTTCCCCTTCATGTTTACCTTTTTATCCTCGAACTAGAACATTTATTATTTATTCTATGAATTGACTATCGTGCTAGCATATACCATATACATACACAATGGTAAAGAGGTTCGATGGCCTTGAGTTTTGGGAGCAACGGTGCAAAGCTCTCGAGCTGTCGCAGACGCCCGCTACGAAATCACCTACCGACAGCGAACCATCCCTGTCGTTCGAGAGCCCAGAAATACCCAGCGCTGAGCCAGCATCACCAGCTCTATCACTAATAAAATGGCCGACGACAGCGAAACCGTTAGGAAACGTCGATGATTCCGAGCCTATTTTT
Source organism: Fusarium pseudocircinatum (assembly GCA_013396035.1). NCBI lineage: Eukaryota > Fungi > Ascomycota > Sordariomycetes > Hypocreales > Nectriaceae > Fusarium > Fusarium pseudocircinatum. Next base: position 127,843 of record JAAOAS010000060.1, on the reverse strand, counting down.
ATACAGACTGTTTCTGCAGTCCACGACGTCCGCAATTCCATGTCCTTTTCGCCGTCATTGGACCAACATAGCCAATCTGCATGCGTGCTACGGCCAAGCAGCTTTGAAGGAAAAGAAGAGTTCCTCACTGTTGTTAGCAGAGGCGGAACAGATATAAAACGAGACGGGAGTATGGATGAGAGAAAATCCCCATCAGCTGGCTCAAATATTACACAACTCAGACGAAGATCACCACTGCGACTCCAAACAACCAATCTATCTGCAATGGCACAGCGACAACAACGACACTCAATGATGCCAAACCTTCCGGCACCAAGTACCAACGATTCACCGCTGGATCACAGACACACATTGAGTGCGTCAGCAGATTGCAACAAGTGCATCACCCGCCAAACAGACAAAGCATTCGAAGCCCTCACCCAAGCCCTGAACAACAAACGCCAAGATGACACAAAACACCTAACAATTATCCGACCGACGATAGACTGCCGCATGCCATCGCTCAAGGCACCAAAACCAATTCGACCCAAAATGATACGCAAGAAGACCCAAGAATGGACAGAGACGCAAGAAGAACTCGATAGCTCCACAGCGAGCTCATTGTCAAGTCCGATAAGTCCATTGATGCCGATTCAGATCTCGTTAGATGGGAAGGACTTGGATAAGTCTGATATTCCTCCGATGGGATCTAATCTGGATCATGACTTGGGAGACTTTTTGAAGTGGGAGGCACGGAATGTATGTGCTTATGGCTATGGGACAAATGGATATACCTTTTCGCCATAGACTGGAAAATGATTTAATGATGGGAGGATGATATACGGTTAAATTGCTGGACATCCTATGACTAGAATATTCCCTAATAATACCCTCATAATTGATACAATCGACTACTCAGAAGTGGCCGAGATCATTTCAGATAACTCCTTGTTGTACTAATGCGAATCACTCGAAGAGACTCATGTGCCTATAGTACCGTTATGTAAGATATTATAGTCGGTTCTAGATTTCATCAGTGGTCATAACGTTACCTATTACTGTACGGCGGAGGATGGACCAGTGGGATAGAATGAAGACCCATTTTGTCGGCTATAATATACAAATTGGGCATAGAGCCAATGATTTCATCCAATGATATTTGAGAGCGCTCTTCGGACCAAGGGACACGACAGTCAACATCCAGCCTAGCCAAGGCGTAATTGGTGACTTGACGCTCTAGACGCTGTACCTAGATTAATTACTGGCCGGATTTCTTTCCAATTACGTGCTTTTTACCTTAATTCGACCTTGGTTGCTGAGTAATGGAGATATCATCAAGTTGGACCATTGCTCCAGGTGAGGGGTCAGTCAATGACCTAACCACTATATAAAGACAAACGCATCTGTTGCCAATACTCATTATTCACGATATAAACAACGACGAAAATGGCCTCAGCAACTTCATTCCGCGACCTCGTCGGCATTCCCGCCTCTAAGGCCAGCCCCTCTGACAGCGTACTCATCATCATCGATGCACAGAATGAGTACGCTGAGGGACAACTTAAAGTGACCAACGCTGCTGAGTCGCGCAAAGTCATCGCCGGACTTTTAGAGAAATACAGAGCTGCCAATGGAAGCATCGTGCACGTTGTACATGATACACCAGACGGCGCGCCCGTCTTTACCCCGGGTACTAAGCTCGCTGAGGAGTTTGACGAGCTGAAGCCCAAGGACGGCGAGGCTGTTATCCACAAGAACTTCCCTGGCTCATTCACCAAGACGGACCTGCAAAATGTGCTGGACAAGACTGGAAAGAAGAAGGTTGTTCTTACAGGCTACATGGTAAGTCACTGAGTTATATAACTGAGATACAACACTAATCACGTGAAGGCTCATGTCTGCGTCTCGACCACCGCGCGTCAAGCTGATGAGCTCGGCTACGACGTCATCATCCCCGAAGACGCCGTCGGCGATCGCGACATCCCCGGCGTCGACGCCTCACAGCTCGTTAAGGTGTCACTAAGCGAGATTGGCGATGCTTTCGGAACCATCATCAAGAGTAGCAGCATTGCTTAGAATTATCTATATAAGTGATATAAACTTTTACAATCTATGTCATTACAATTTCATCATACATGTTTCATTCCTGCTTCTCTGAGAACTCCGGCTGTACGAGTTCTCTCCGTGTGAATTTGACGTTGAAGTCTGTTTGCTTGACGAACCAGGCGTTGATGATCCTCCACTCCTTGCTTGGGTCTTCAAAGTTGATCTGATTCTTGTTAGTATTGGATATGAATAAGTACGGGATGAGTATAGCTTACCTCGAATCGCCTTAGAAGACTTGGGACAACCTTGTAAATCTCCAGTAGACTGATGTTCTTGCCAATGCATGTTCGGCTACCCATGCCAAACTGGAACATCATCCCTGTCATCTTCTTGATACGCTTGTCCTCCTCCTCAGCATCGAGGCTTGGGTCGGGCAACCATCGCTCAGGTCGGTACACATGAGTGTCGTTTCCAAAGATCTCTGGGCGGTTATGGATGATCCACGCCGAGACACCAACGATTGTACCGCCCTTGATAAACTCGCCTCCAATCTCTGCTCCCTGAGGAGGAACAATTCGCTCAAGGGGAAGACCAGGCGCGGGGTGCATTCGGAAAGCTTCCTGGACACAAGCATGAAGGTAAGGGAACTTCTGAGCCTCAGAGAAAGTGACCAGACCGGTTTCATAGTCAGAAAAGACACCAGCCTTGGCAGCCTCATCAAGCTCATTCTTGAGCTTCTGGTAGCACTCAGGGTTTCGGAGGAGGTAGTAGAAGACGGCGGAGAGAGTAATAGCTGTGGTTTCTGAACCTGCAAAAGCCATGGAGACAGCCATGGTCTGGACGAGAGTGTCTGTCATGAACTCGGGACGGGCTTCACGAGCGGCGATGAACTTGGACAGCAAGTCTTGGCCGAGGGGCTGCTTCTTGAGGTTGCTGGTGGGGAGGCTATCGACAGACTTGAGCTCGGGAATGAGACGTTCAGCCATGCGGGCGCGGGCGAAGCGTGCGACGGCGATAGTTGAGTCAAAGAGACCCCATTGGGAGAGCTTGAGGTAGATGGGGTTCTTCTGGAAGATGAGATCCAAGAAGGGAATTTGTCCGACCTAAAATCTGTTAGTCGAAAACATGACCGAGTGAACGGATAACTTACAGGTGCGACATAGAGGAACAGCTTGCCCAGGTACGCGACGATACCCTCAACATCCTCGTTCTTCTCAATGAACCCATGTCTCTTGCTATAAGTGATCTCACCAATGACATCAAAAGCGTAGAACTGAAGCCACTGTGTAAAATCACAGACATCAGACCGCTTAGCAAAAAGCTTCTCGGTCTGTTCCAAGAACAGCTTGGTAGTGTTATCGACAAAGGGCTCGTATTGGACGAGTGCGCTCATGGAGAAGGCAGAGTTGACACATCTGCGGAATTGGGAGTGGAAGTCATTGTCTGTAGTGCTGAAGAGAGATGCGAGACGGTGGCCCTTGACAACGGATTGTTGTACAATGTAAAAGTCGGACTGCAATAGTTAATATCAGGGTTTCTTGGCTTCATGCAAGAACATACCTTGACGTAGCCCTTGCTTAGACCATAGATGGACTTGAGAACAGCAGGGTCCGCAAACGATAGAACGTTTGGTCCCAACCTGACAATATCTCCATGCTTAGCATGAAGTTTCTGCAGCGTTACCTCTGGTCTCTGCCCATAAACATCCCAGAAGCGCCACCAATCCGTCAAAGACGCCAAAAAGGGACCGGGGTATTTATTTAGCCCATGGTGATATCTGTTCTTGACAAGCCACGCGACAGTCAGTGATGTAAGTACCAACACCCAATGCTGGGCGAGGGCACTGAGAAGCGTTTCAACCAAGCCACTGTGCATGTTGAAGGCACAAAAAAGAGGCAATTAATTAAAAGATTTGTTGAAGAAGGTACTGAAGTGGTTTACTTTTTCTATTTTCTAAAGTCTAGCATACTCTCTCTCCTTATATCACTTTCCAACTTAGACAGATCTTGATGACAGTCTCGGTCTTCGGGTACTCCAGGTTTGCCCCCACAGGTCATTCTGGGGTATTTGGGGACAAAATGATCCACCACTTCGGCAAGTAAACACGGCAGATACAGCTGATGCAGATATCCGAGCGCGCTTTTATGGCTATATAAATAAATGTCATCATAATTATTGACCTACAGGCTATTACGGGGAAAACGAGGCGAGGAGAGTTTTTCCCTGCGACATGCCTGCGTTGGAGCTAATAAATGTCGTCGGCAGATGTGAACGGGAGAGCAATGATAACGCAGATAAAGTAAGCAGACGTTGACGATAACGAGTGTTCATTCGCACAGAGGATATACGGCGTTCGGAGTTCGCGGAGGAGAGAGAGATTGCAGAGTGTGCACGTCGTCATCACAGCAGTCATATCGCGTATATCACAACTGCCGTGTCACAGAATTTGCCGATGCTGGGATTACACAAGGTTTTGTTTTGTCGCATTGAGGCTCCCTTCATGCGCTGTGTCTGAAGTTTGTCTGTGAGTGGACGCATTGCGCACTTATCAGCTGCGGTTCATTATCTGTGACCAGAATTAAGTTTATTATTTTGTTATCTTCTCCTTTCTCGTCAGATCATGTCATTGAACCCTAGCTGTTATGCCATACATCCTCGATTGATGCCGGAAAATTTCGCGAGGCTCAACCTTCTTCTGCGCTCGATGCAACATCTCTCTGTCTGGACCTTTTGGAGAGAAGACTCATCGGATATACGGATGAAGACGAAATGTATCCGACTCAAGGACACCTCTCATATAGGGTGTACTATTGGCCCTGACGATTGGTCAGTCTGAGATTCCGGTCCTTCCATGCTCCTGTTCCATGAAGATCGGATATACGGCAAGAATGCAAAGTTCACGGCTCAGACCATGCTTCATAGCATTCAATGCCATCATCGGCCCGTACCGAAGTTTATGATGTTTATGTCTTAATAGTGCCAAGGCAAAACTGAGAACAACATTGGCATTTTCATTCCACCCCTCGGATATTTACGGTAGGACGATGGTTTACTTCTGGGGGCTGACAACTGCAGGCAGTTTTTAGGATCTCCAGGTATTGAGGTGGCATTAACACTGTCCAACTGATCAACCTGATATACACACCCAGAAGCCTGGAGCATCAGAGTCTATTTGTCAGATATGATATAGCGCTCTAACAAAGCTTTAACCACTGAAGCCGACGTTGCCGCAGCAAAGTCTTGCCATCTCTTATTCTTATGAGAGTCTGCATAGTCGCAGACACCTTTCACCACAATACATGGCAAGTCTTCCCACAACCCAGCACTCTCCATCTCAAATGCCTCAATGCCAAGCCGCTCTGCAAGTCCATCTCGATCCAGACTCGACTTGAGTACTGTATCTCCAGAACCAAACCTTCCCAGAAAGATCAAAGGTTTTTGCGCCTCGCAGATGCTGCCCTGCGCTTCCAAGAGCATTTTCTCCTTCAGACGGTATCTCGGTATAAGGAATTTCTCGTCGCATCCCGCCTCGTCACAGGAGACGCCACGGCAGCGCTTGCATATCAGACTTGGGCTGGTGAAGCATGTGCATAGCACCGAGGTGTCGATCTGATGCTGGTAGGTTGGTTCGTAGAGCCGATCGTTAGCTGAGCCAAGGTACTGACATTTCGGGTTACTCTGCTGGATCTGTTGCAAAACCTCTGCTGATCTTCTCATAAGATCGGTTAGAAACACATCAGTTTTCAGATGAACAATGAAATTGTTTATCAGTTTCCTCCCAGTATGCATGGGCTGTTTGGCCACGAAGTCGTCTTGGTACCTTCTCCCAACATCGTACTGTACCATGTTCGAACTGACTATAACGTCACCAAGAAGGACTTCTTGTTTTCCTCCGTTGGGTGACCGTACCTCGGGGATACCGCCGCAGATGCCGGCTAGAAAAACCACTTCTAACTCTGTATAGGAACATTTCAAGCTGGCAGCTGCAGTTGCTGCGCTTACTTTGCCCATGCTAGATAGGAGCAGAACAATAACGTCAAGGTCGCCTATGCGCCCATTGATGTAGTGGTTTGTATCACCTTTAAGTTTACCATAGTGGTGATGCTTCTCTAGCCAGTTGAAGTCAAAGAGTGATCGGATTGCATCAAATTCTAGTGGAAGGGCACAAATAATGGCAGCCCTGAAGTCGCAACGATCCTTCGGAGGATAGGTGTATCCCTTGCAACTTCCGGCCGTTGTGTGAAATAACGTCTTTGACTTGACAGGAAACTCTTGCCGTGGCAGCAAATCCTGATATGCGCCTGACAGCTCCCCTGACATGTCAAAAACATGCATCAAGTCAGCATCTTTTCCCATTGTGGCGCGGACTCGTTTGTTCGCCGGTTCCATCATTGGCTCGACTTCGAGCTTCATAGAGTGCTGCCGCTTAAGGCCGAAATCTGGTGAGCAGTTTTCCAAAGCAGTCTCGAGGTGCTGAACGATGTGGTGATAGAGTTTATCTCGAATGAAGATATCTGCCTGGGTGCCTTCGGATTTGACGTTTTGAAGGTGGCTATGGACATTCAGACACCCTCTAATGGCTTCGGTGTATGAGTCTTCCAGCCTCACCCCTCGTTCTTGTAAGACATCCAAACTTAATAAGAGCTGGAGCCATGCTTGCTGATTCTCTTCGCCATAGTGAGGACGTATATCTAGCGGGATAGCCTCTCCGTCATCCAGCTCCAATAAGATCTTTGCAAAAGAAAGCAGCACCGGATGCCCAATACGGAACAGTCGGAACTCCGGGGAGCTGGGAAATTGAGACGAGAATGAACGGTAGAACACATCTCTTTCGGCCTGATTTTGCAATGAGCCAAAGAAGCATATATCTCTAGAATCCAAGCCAGCATCGAAGAAATCCAATAGGCAGTATCCTAGTTCGGCAGCAAGCGCTCTCTTGGCTTTGAGTGTGTATTTGACTGTAGTGTGTTGATTTCCCTGTTGCTGTGCAATAATATCTCGAACCGTCTGGCGCTTGAACATGCCACTGTTAATTCTTTCAGCGAGGGATTGCCTTGCAAAGTTCTCGAGAATTGGATGGCTATTGGAGTCGTGAGACAATATTGGAGCCCAAGCACTTAGAAGTTTTCCTTCATGCGGCAACAGCTGTAGCTTATGGTTCTGCTTAAAGACACTCGTCAATTCATAGCACAAATCGACTATTCGTTTCCGACAACGTTTTTGCCTAACGATTAACGTCAGTATCATATAAGCATGCATCAAAAGATGTTAGCATACGTGCCAGATGTGCACTGGACACCTTTCCATGGCCCTGATTCCGCGGTATCTGAGCAAGTCGTTAAGAACAATTGCAATTCAGGAGACCTGTCTTGCCCAGGTATCAATGCTGAAGGCTCCAGGAGAAGCCTGTGGCTTTCTTTGCAACTGAAATGCTCGAAGACCAACTTAAACGTTTCGGATGCCAGCTTTCTGAGCTTCAAGTCCTTCCAGATGTCACTCTTCGCCTGACGAGGCACATTGGGCTCGTTTATTTGAATATTTGAAAGGGCTCTGGTGACCAAGGTGTTGCATTCTCTCGAGACAGCGAGGCATTTTGTCTTCATGTCATCCGTAAACACGAAAAGGTTCTGGTCGGTACCAATAACTAGATCGAAGGGGCCCGAAGAAACCTTATCGAGCTGCTCCAGATGGTTCAAAAGTCCAGATAAGTAAGGATATGTTCTGCTTGTACCTAAAGCTTTTGTGACGCTGGGATTCACTGCTTCATTCAGCAGGCAACATAACTGATCGAAATTGTGCCTGAAGAGCTCAAAGCTTTTCCTTTCGAAGTGAAGTTTTTCACTTCTTACAAGGAAGATCTCTCGCAAATTTCTATCTAGCGCTTCGTCTTGTCTGCTCGTCGTGGAATCCTGCCAGTTACGCGTTGAGGGTTGATAGCGCGTGAGATGCGGTGCCAATAATTTGGCTATGTCGTGCAGCAAGCGCCACTCAGGACTTTCACTTGAATAAGGCATACTTGAATATCAATAAATGAGAGCTTGCGTCACGGGTCTAGGTGTGAGATGCTTGCGGCATGGCCATTTGAAGAATTGAAAGTTAGCAAATGCTGAGCTATCAAAATCAGGCTGTCCATCAACCTCAGCAATGCGGCTCGATCTGATGCATAAATTTCCCCGCTCACGGATTTAAGTACTTCCGCGCATTCTCAATGGCCAAAAGGTCAATAACTGAGGCCCTTCAGAGATTTGTGAGGTTTACGTTCTCAATGCAGATAATTCCATGATGTCAGGGAATCACAACCGAGAAAGTCACGATGCGATTCGTCTCCTGGCTGCGGAATGCGAGACTCTACTTCAAAGTCTTGTTGATAATAGCCCTCAAACATCAGTAAAAGGTTTATTAGATGATTATCTTCAACGGCTTTCAACTTGGGCTGCTTATCTCGGGGTATTCGCCCGACCGAGTCAGTGTCTCGACCATCGCTTGAGTGATGCAATCGATATTCAGGACCTCATCCTGCGCAATCTAGACTCTTTAGGAAGATCCTTAACATCCAGTTTGCCAAGCCTTAGAAAAGAAAAAATGTCCAAAAGTTCTAACCTCCGTTCAACAGTATCTCAGAACAAAAGTCAACTTGCACCTACAAACATTAATGAGCACCCGTCTTCTCTGCGAAGTAATGAGGACGACTTTATAGAGGTTGAAGACGCCCTTGAGCAACTGTATCGGCTTGCCACAGCCATAAAAAGGTCCTCACGAAAGACAATTGAACAAAGAGCAAGCGAATTTGCCCAGAACGTCGAACTAGAGCCTGTCAACAAGCTTTTTACAAGAATAATAGAATGTTTATATCCACAAATCGATCGGTCCCTCCAAAATCTCCTTTCAATGTCGATGTTCGATCGATTTACCATGATCATTTACTTGGGCACCCGACAAGCTACTCTAGCAGCAAGGCACGTTGAACAACGTTCGCTACCGACAATCTCAGAGGAGCGCCAGGATACAGCTAGACCAGGGCCCAAGCCTGGATCCTTGGAGAAGTCTATGCTAAATTATAGCCCTCCAGTCCAGACACGCAATCGATCACTAGCAACCCCAACATCACTGTCCCCTAGCAAACTTTGGCAGCATCTAAACGTTGGGGTGTCAAATTTGGATTTAAATAAAACAACATCTATTGGAATTTACCGGCGTAGTTATCCTCCGCCTCCTGAACCACAAAGACAGGAGCCGAGACTTTGTGAATGGTGCGGCGAGCCGTTCAAAAGCCGGGATATGGATCCTGTTCACTGGAGGTGTGTTGAATACTTGGGCTCCATGACCTCTGCTTAATACATAATCTAGGCAGCATATCGACAACGACCTGAAGCCTTATATATGTTTGGCCGAACATTGTACAATTGCAGTTGGGTACTCCAGTTTTCGAGAGTGGTCCAGTCATATGCAGCAGCACAGTGAGACTTGGTATCGGACGGTATATTCGCCGGCGACATATCTTTGCCCGCTATGCATAGACAATATGTCGTCCTTCGCCAGTCGCGACGAATTGCTGCAGCATCTGACGAGCGAGCATCAGTCAGGTACCCTTGATGACGGACGGCTTTCCATAATTGCTGGCCAAAGCCAGGGTATTAAAGAACGACCAAAGGACGAATGTCTTTTATGTGGGTTTGTAGTTGAGAATGAAGGTCAAACGGGTGTTCCATCTAAACGCCAAGGCGAGTCGCGGAGTGAAGGGAAAACGAAAAAGCAAAAGACGGAGCGACGCCAGGCTACTCTAACTGAGACCTTTTCGTCGTCTAAAGAAGAGGAAGGCCCAAATCACGAGGCAATCAATCATGAGTCTATGGCCCGCCATATTGCTGCCCATCTACAGACCCTAATGTTCCTGACATTGCGAGTCATTTTGACGCAAAAGGACCTGGGCTCTGAAGATGAAGATGCAGCTGAAAGCCACACTAGAACAAACGATGTGCAGGATTATCAAAGCTCACACGATTTAGACGATCCGCCCTCTTCTGAAGATGCAAGTCATCGGTTGGAATCACCCTGGCTTCCCGCTGCAGAGACCTTCTCTTTCAACTTTGATATACAAGAACGGGCCGTTTTCAGATATCCAACTATTAAATCTGAGGATATAATTGACACATCTATCCAGTTACCAGACTCTTTAACTGTTCAGGAAACAATCATCCGTCTCGAAGCCCTTTTAGCAACTACGGAACAGAATGGAGGGTTTTATAATTCTTTAGTAGGGCTTTTAGAATCAGCTCGTAATCTAGAGCCCCCTAGGGAAGGGATTTCCTACTGGATATGTGTGAGTTACTGAGCATACTATATTCAAGTCAAGTGCTAACAGCGATAAGTGCAATTGCCACTGTGGCCCGCAAGCTATTGCAAACCGTCCTTGTTGCCCGGATTGTGGGACCCCTCGTTGTAACGAGTGCGTGTATACCTGAAGCGTGTAAATATTATTCTTTAGGGTTATATTAGTCTACTATACCCAGGTGTGTCTACTAGTGCTACAGTACTTGCTACTTATAAAGAATCTACAGAAAATTGTAAATGTAGGTGCTTCTAAGAGAAAGAGAGATTATGTATAGCTGTTCGTAATATATAGCGTCTAAGTTATGAGCCGGATGTGTTATTAGCAATTAAAACCTATAGCTAAGAGCTTAAATTAGCAGAGAACTTTAATTTTATAGAATGCTACTATAGGTTTCTGTGCGCATGTTTTAGCAAGAACTAGTAAAGCGACGTAAATTTAATATAAAGGTAATGATCTCAATTTATAACGTGTAAGAAATAATAGTCCTATATAAAGATATCCCTTTAAAAAAAATACTAAACCTCAGTATAAGGTATTAAAATAAACTTAATAAAAGGTATCTTAAGGCTATATTAAACTTACACTTACTTACCTAAGTCTTTTTATCTTCTAGGATCAAGGTCCTGGGTTTTCTTTCCTCCCCTAGATCCCATAATGCAAATTAGCGGTATTTGGCTCATGGCGGGGTGGAGATGACAAGGTTCTTATCGTCAGATCCGCACGTTGTAACGTTGCTGAGTTGTCAGTCCCGCCGCTTTGGTCTTCTCTTCATTTGCATTCAATCTTCCGAATTGCCTCACAATCGTCCGGATATATACGCACAATATGGCAGAGACCTCAAAGGGATCAACCTCGCCGAAGGCGGCCGCTGCTTCATCGCCTCCAGCCGAGGCAACCCCTGCACCTGCAGAGGAGACTTCTACTCAACCACCCTCTGCAGAGAACCCCGCCCAACCTGCTGAGGATTTCCATAACCCTGATCATTGGGCCAACTTGAACGAAGGCGTATGTGAAATCACGTTCTTTTGGCCACGGCTATTGACATTTGGTAGGATGCGCCAGCAGAGGACGATGCTGATTCAGCGGTCGGCGACGATGCTGCCAGCTCAACTGAGTCAATTTCTTCGAGCATCCTTCACTATCGCACGATCCACGGGAGAACGTATCACTCTGAGCGGGGAAATGCTGAGTATTGGTAAGGATGCCCTCCCGAGGCTCAGCGCCTTAGCTGACAAGACCAGGACGCCGAACGATGAGCATCATAACGAGTCCATGGATATTAAGTAAGTCGGGTATTGCTAGAGGTAATTCTTTCTTGCCATAGGCTGACTGGCAATAGTCACCACCTCCTGTCTCTATCGCTGGAAGGAAAACTTCATCTGGCTCCTCTGAAAGATGACATTCAGGTTCGTGCAGTACCTTTGGAAATCTACAACAAATCACTAACGGAGGTTGTAGAAAGTCCTAGATATTGGAACCGGGACTGGTAGGTTATGAAGACCCGTTTCGAGTTATCAGCTAACTGAAAGGAACAGGTATTTGGGCCATGTGAGAATTTTTGACACATGCAGGCCTTTGTTATTTACTGACTTTAAAATAGCGACTTCGCGGATGAGTATCCCAATGCCGAAGTGGTCGGAACGGATATCTCTCCCATCCAACCTGACTGGGTCCCACCCAATCTGAAGTTGTAAGAAGCCTGAGAGCCAATACCACAAACATGTCCTGACGACAGCAGTGAAATTGAGGATTGTACCCAAGAGTGGACTTTCGACCCCAACTCTTTCGATTACGTGCATATGCGGTATATGTACGGAAGCATCAGCGACTGGTCCGCCCTGTTCAAAGAGGCATTCCGCGTCTGTAAGCCCGGCGGCTGGGTTGAGAGCTATGAAGCATCCCCTCGAATGGAAAGTGACGATGGCACTGTCACTGAAACTTGTGCTATCAACGAATGGGGCAAGTTCTTTATCGAAGGCGGCAAAAAGCTAAACCGCACCTTTGAGATCATCGATAAAGATTTGCAGCAGAAGGGGATGGAGGAAGCAGGTTTTGTCGATGTCAAAGTTTGGGACTTCAAGGTACGCTCAATCACTCTTTTCTTCGTATGAATGATTGACTCAATCAATTCAGGCACCTATTGGAGGATGGCCTCAGGACCCTCGGCTGAAGCAAATTGGACAATTTGCCCAGGCTGCGCTTGAACAGGACTATGAGGGTTATGTTCTGTATATGGCCAACATGGTTCTTGGCTGGACTAAGGAAGAAGTCTCCGTGTACTGCGCTCAATTGCGACGCGAGATTCGGTCTGGAAAATTTCATCCTTTCTATCGCCAGCGCGTTGTTTATGCTAGAAAGCCCGAATAGATACGACATTGTATTTTGGCAAAGTTTCTCTTCGCAAGGATATATGGAATGAGCCGGGCTCACAGTCACATTGTGCGCTGCATCTGTTACATATCCGGGCCTGGTCTGGAATTCAATTAATGTTATTCAGTATACATAATTCTTCTCCATGTTCAGATAGTCAATCAGTAAAGAAAACATCGCGACATTGAATCACATCATGATGCAATAACTTTCACATGCACATGTTGCTATGCAACTCACAAGCTTTCACAGAATTGCATCAACCTCGGGATCCGTGATAGTCCTGGCTTGCGTGTTTCTTATAAAGCGACAGACATTCGTGGCCAGATCAAATCGCGAGCTTGATCATATGACTTGGCGTTATCAACTGCTTCGGCCAACCCTATAGCGCTCGTTTTTTTGCTCCGGTGGACCTCACTTTTTTTTTTGTCGTGTTGGGGAACCTCAACAAAACAAAAAGCACGAGCCTCTGAATCAGGAGAGGAGTGAGATACCCTAGACTCGGCTGTCACATGGAATATTCAGGCTCAATGCGACACAACCATCACAAGCTTTGCAACCTCTTGGCAGGGTCCAAATACGTGTCCCTCGCTGACTCCACGTGGTGATGTTGCCTCGTAAGGTAGTAAAGGCGAAGAGCTGCCAGACCAGACCAGGCTGGCGGTGCATGACAAGGAATCACTCGTCTTGGGGATTACGACGGCAAAAAGAGACCAATATTTCCACTTGCGGTAATAAGTGGAATGATCGCCAAGATTACGCCCCAGGTACAGGCCCGATACCGCGGTCAGACACTTGTTATAGAAGGCGGTGACAGAATCTTACGGCAGAATTGTTCTAATTTTATTCCCTTTTTCAGGTGTTGAGTGCCGAAGAGCGGTGGTCAAGTAATTGGGAGCAGGTGATGAGGGGACTCAAGCTTAAGTTTATCATCAGATACAGTAATCGCGAGACTCCATTGTTGGCCGAGTTAACAAGTCACTGAGTCACTGATGGATGAACCGCGGCTTGGATCGGCGAAATTGACCTCTGAAGCCACTGAATCGAATCAATCAATCACAAGGCAAGGATTATCACTGCGTCATATCGCCATAATCATCACTGACAAGGATGCGTGGATCCTGCTGACCTAATACCTCTCCGCTCACCTCACCCCTTTTCCCCTTTCAGTCACCTCGACTTTTTCAACGATATCGATAAAATTCCAAGCTTCGCACTACGCGCTCCCACCAACGCACCCCCAACTCATTGCATAACAAAAAAGTAACATCATACGATTACATCATGCGTCAACCCATATCGACACAACCAGTCACCAATGGTGATGGAGAGGAATGGTGTACGTATCCCCAGAAATACTGCTAATGGTTGAGATTGTACTAAGATCGAGTTAGATCTCCCCGACAAAATGCTCGCACGTGCGTGAACCCATGCTGTAAAATAGCTGCGTACTAACAACAGTTCTTCAGGACATCCTAGCAAGCCTCACATTGGCAGTGAGTTATATCCCAATCTGGAAATAATTGCCGTGTTTACAATATCTAGGCTTGGAAGAGTACCAGCAGATGCATCAGCTCTCCATCAGGGAGCCCGAAGCTTTCTGGGGAAACCTGGCTCGTGAGCTTCTTACATGGGATCACGACTTTCACACCGTCAAGAGCGGCTCGCTAGTCGAGGGTAATCCAGCTTGGTTCCTTGGTGGAAAGTTGAATGCATCATTTAACTGCGTTGACCGCCATGCCCTCAAGGATCCTAACAGGGTTGCTATCATCCACGAGACTGACGATGGCAACGGCGGTCGCTCTATTACATATGGCGAGCTGCTGAAGCAAGTCAGCAAGGTCTCTTGGGCTCTCAAGGACCTTGGCGTTCGAAAGGGCGATACGGTCGCTATTTACATGCCCATGATTCCTGAAGCTCTCATTGCCATCCTTGCCTGCACCCGCATCGGCGCTGTCCACTCTGTTGTCTTTGCTGGTTTCTCAGCTGGTTCGCTGCGAGATCGCGTCGTCAACGCCAAGAGCAAGGTCGTCATCACAGCTGATGAGAGTCAACGCGGCGGTCGAACAATCGGTATCAAGAAGATTGTTGATGAAGCGCTAAGCCCACTTGAGGGTGTTCAGACTCTTGTTTTCAAGAGAACTGGTGCCAAGGTCGCGTGGACTGAGGGACGGGATCATTGGTGGCATGAACAAACTGCCAAGTGGCCTAGCTACATTCCTCCTGAGGCCATGGACGCTGAGGATCCTCTGTTCTTACTGTATACCTCTGGATCAACGGGTAAGCCGAAGGGTATTTTGCATACGACTGGTGGCTTTCTGGTTGGTGCTGCTGCAACGGGAAAGTATGTCTTTGACATCCACGAGAATGACCGATATTTCTGCGCTGGCGACGTTGGTTGGATCACTGGCCACACCTATGTTGTCTACGCTCCACTCCTTTTGGGTGTCTCTACAGTTGTGTTTGAGGGAACACCAACGTTCCCTGATGCTTCTCGTTTCTGGGATATCATTGCCAACCATCAGATCACGCACTTCTATGTCGCTCCTACGGCTCTTCGCTTGCTGAAGAGAGCTGGATCTGACCCTGTCAACCATGACACCAGCAGTCTGCGAGTTCTCGGTTCAGTTGGTGAGCCTATTGCTCCTGAAATTTGGAAGTGGTACTACGATGTCATTGGAAAAGGAGAATGTCATATCGTTGATGTAAGTTGATCTTGTAACATCATTGAGGGGCGTAACTAACTGGAGTAGACATACTGGCAAACTGAGACTGGCTCTCACGCTGTCACCCCTCTAGCTGGCGTCACACCCACCAAGCCTGGATCCGCTTGCCTGCCATTCTTCGGTATCGATACAGTTTTGATCGATCCTGTTTCTGGCGCCGAGATCCACGGTAACGGAGTTGAAGGTGTCCTTGCTTTCAAGACCTCATGGCCCAGCATGGCCCGAACTGTCTACGGTGATCACCAGCGATTTGAGGAGACATACCTCAAGGTCTACCCCGGATACTACGTAAGTGTTCTACTGCGCTGAGTTAGTTGAGTAATTACTAATAATTTTATAGTTCACTGGCGATGGAGCTGCCCGCGACCAAGACGGCTTCTACTGGATCCGCGGCCGCGTCGACGACGTAATCAACGTAAGCGGCCACCGCCTCTCAACCGCCGAAATCGAAGCCGCAATGGTCGAGCACGCCGCAGTCGCCGAATCTGCCGTCGTAGGTGTTTCCGACGAAGTAACAGGCCAGTCCGTCATCGCCTTTGTCTGCCTCAAAGAAGCATTCCGCACCTCCGAGGAAGAAGTCCACGCCGAGCTGAGACTGCAGGTCCGCAACAACATTGGTCCCTTTGCGGCTCCTAAGAAGATCTTTATGGTGGTTGATCTGCCCAAGACGCGGTCGGGTAAGATCATGCGTCGTGTTTTGAGAAAGGTGGTTATGGGTGAGCAGGATCAGCTGGGGGATATCACTACGCTTTCGGATCCTAGTGTTGTTGAGAAGATCATCGGTGTTGTGCATAAGAGCGGTTAATGGGTGGTGATAAAATGAGGGAAGGGATTGTGTTTAAAATGTTTCTTGGATGGGTCATGATTAGAGTATTTCTCTCAACCCACTGTCTTTATAACTTTTATAATAATTCAAGATAATTGGCTTGCAATTATCCAATCAGCTGTGTCATCTGTCTCAATATCCTCGTCCATCTCAAGAGCATAGCCACAGAAGTACCTGCCCACGTCCAAAGCACGATCGTAACAAGTGATTAGTAGTTTAAATACTGGATACCGGCCCTGATGTGCAAGCTGCACAAGTTTCTTAACCGCCATTTCGGTTTCTTCCCCAAGCCTTGAAGTCTCATAGACCGAGATCTCATCGGTAATGCAGAGGACAACATCACCGTGCGGTATTTGATCCACAACGCGCTTGAACACTGTGCAGAGGTTATGAAGTTCTAAGAGCTCCAGCTGTCGCCACTTAGAATCAGAGATGAAGGATAGATCAACTGCTAGGCCTTTCTCTGTTATTTGACAGATTAGCTGGCCTAGGATACTTGCCATAATGCCAACTGCTGACACGAGCGGATCATTCGGGTGTGAAGGTTGATGTTCAGAACAGAAATACTTGAGAATGAAAACAGGAGCAGACTCAGTGAGACCAGTGTTTGACATCCGCGCCAGTTCAGCCATAACAACACTGAAAGAAGATACACTCTCTTTGGTAGAAATATTCCCGCGACCGTTGACAATTAGACGCGTTGAGACCTGAGTTTCCCTCATAAAGGTTTGGAATCTGTCGTGACGGAGCATAGCCGCTACTCTCGACCTTGCGTTCTCGCTAAGATGGTAGTTCAACGAAAGGATGGAAGAAATGTCTCTAGTCAAGGCTTCTGGGTTGCAGTTGAGGCACGGGAGAAGTTGTTGCTTTGCATGCTCCATATCTGTTTTGGATAGGGCTGGCTGTTGTGAAGGGCTTTGTAGAATGGTAGGAGTTGTGCTTTGGCTGTTGTCTTGATCCTGCCAGGATAAACGATCCACGTTGAGGAGGTCGTAGCTAGAAACTTTAAGTCGGCTTGGGTCGCTTTCCGGAGCAGAGTTTCCTGAACGCAGGTTAATTCATCACATATTCATAGACAGCTAAGATGTCGTGAAGCGTTGTTCATGGGTAGAGATACCTGAGTCAGCCGCCTGGAACCTAGGATTTGACAACAGAAACTCCATCAATCGGTGAAAGACTATCTGGGTCTGTTCAGTCTTCTCATAGACCTTCATGACCATACGTGCTTGGCACTGTGACGCCTCGTCATTCACAGCCTGAGCACACGCCTTGATGGCCTCGACACTCTGGAACAGCCGTTCCTTGTATAAACCCTCCTGCACAAGGCTGCTAATGAACTTTTCTACAGACTGTCAGTGACAGGAAGCTGGAATTGCTGTGATGACCTACTTGACTTGCCATCAAGGAAGAACTGGTGAAGCAGGGTCAGGATGGCTCGGAAAAGCTCGATTGTGCGCTGTTCGAGGAACTGATCGCACATTTGTCTGTACATATCGACGAATCTCTTTACATGCTCCATGATTATGGGTATCTCTGATATTGCTTCATAAACGCTCTCCTAGACCTTGGTGTACCTCCCGGCAGCCTATCATATGTTAGTCATGTCGCAGAGGAGAGGATGACTTACCCCAATAATAATCTTGAACGCTCCGCAGATACTAAAGAGATTGTCAGTAATCTCTAGAGTGCTACATACTCCGGGATGTATCTTGACCCATAGTCACCCGCGGGCAGAAGCCCCAAACACCTTTCAAAAGCTTCCGAGTGTCGCCTAACCTTATCAACAAAAACCATGATTTTACTTTGCCTGTTTGGTCTGCTCTTCCATAGTTGAGCAGTTCTCTCTACTTCTCCCATTACACTTTCCAGTTGCACTGGCGTAGGTCGACCTTGGTATTGTATTTCTGGCCTTTTTTATCTTGATCGAGCTTCTTCTGGACTTGCTCCATTATTGCGAATAGAGCTTCTATCTCCTCTTGTATTTCCATCCACTTGGATACACTGTCATCAGTGACGTTAGCAGAGTTCAACGCTAGTATATGATGTATTACTTCTCCTCCTGCTCTTGACGAGCCTCATACAAAGATACAAAGCCATTTGCATGTTCACTGAACACGGGGAGCGGCTGGCCTGGCAGAGAAATGTTGTTTTTGATGTATCTGGCTGCTTTGTTTGGTGGATGCCGATCGCGGGCGCTTAAAAACAATTCTCTCTGGGGGTTTTGCATCGTGATTAGTGTTCCAGATGAAGGCAATGAGTAGAAGAAAAGATGCCGAGTCTATTACGACCTAGCATATCAGGCTGCTGTGTCGGACTTGATTGTCAGAAGCCCGAACTGGTAATCACTGCCAAGGAAGCCTGATCAGGACACTGGCGGCTGACTGCATGACTGGCGACCGGACAACCAGTAAGTCGCGCTCTCGAAGCGCCCAGTAATTTCCACTGCCTAATGACTATACTGTCAAGGGGATGTAATAAAACTTAGGACCTCTATCATACGTGACAAAAAGCCTTAGGTAACCTTAGGTAAATTTAGGTAAATTTAGTATAGATTTAGAAACTCTTAGATTAAGTATTTTTAGTACCTTAATTTAATATCAGAAGTCTTCTTACACCCCGAGGACTGTACGTATTGAAAATGATGTTTTTAAATGTGGCTGGCCGACGTTCTGAACTGGGGGGTTGGCTGGTGTACGAGGTGAATGCCTGATCAGGCATGTTCTGCGAAATGTGAAACTACGACAGGAATGAATCTGCTGCCCAACCAGCTCGTCACGTTCAGAAGCAAGCAGTTGCTATGAAATACGACAGTGACGACGATAGCGACTCTGAGATAGACAGTGATGAGGAATCTGATAGAGATGTTAGAGAGGTTAGGGCGGGGAAGAGTGGATCTGCAGATAAAGGAAATTCTGAGATGGACAGAGATGAGTTTTATGAGTATATGAAGTGGAAAAGGAAGAGGTCGGAGCATAAGTAATACATAGCTTGTAATAACCAAATAGAAGATGCCATATATTCAGGAAAACTTGCACTTCTAATATCAAGGCTATGTCTACAGCTTGCTCGTGTCAGGTCTCGGATAGCGCTGGACAATCAGACTTTGAGTTGTTGTCGTCTATATGAAACTCTTGCTACCTAGCCATGGGCTAACGATAAAATCTAAACCTTTCCTCAACCAAGGCTCATCAATGGTAGCTTTAAAGTCAAACCCATGATCTCCCGGTCTGATAGCCAGATGGATCTGAGTACTTGGATGCAACCGTTGCAGGCAATCTACCAGCTTCCGCGTGCCATCAACAGGCACTGCTGTATCCCCCTTGCCGTGAAGTAGAAACAGTGGTGGAAATAAACACTTCTCATGGTTTGCAGAAGCCAAGGCCATCTTCTTGACTCGCTCAAGGATGAACAAGTCAGGATCCTCGCCAAGAAGTTCCAGATAGCGCCCGTTGTGCACAACTGCCATGGCCGAGTCGAGCCTTACAGGTGGATCTGCTTCAGTGATTGCAAGCTTCGTAACAGTGGCGGAAAGGAACTTGTTGACATCTTCGTTGGGATAGTTTGGCACACCAACGATTGACTTGTCGTAGGACTCGGTGAAGTGAGCCGCTTTCATGTCGACCATTGGATAAAGAGCTACAATCGCCTTGGGTCTCACAAAGCCTGACAGTACAGACTGTAGAGCCAGATATCCGCCTGCAGTCATATGGTTCAGTCAGTGAATGGTGTATGACTTGGGATTAGATGATTCGAGCTTACCGGCACTTTCACCAACGACAAGCGTGCTGCTGAGGTTCAACTGAAGCGTGTGTTGCCCAATTGTTGCGAGATGGCGGGAAGGTCCTCCAGAGTGCACCCAATTCCAGAAGTTCCCCATGTCATGAATAATGTCCTGGCCCTTCACCTCAGGAAGAAGCCTGTAGTTGGGACTGATGATAACGGCATCCTGCTCTTCTGCAAAGTCAAGAACCCATTTAGAGAACCAAGCCGGAAATAAACTTGAACCGGTGATCTGATAAACAAGTCAGCTCAATGTTCAATACCAAAATGGGGCTCGCGTACTAGAAAACCGCCGTGGATCCTGACAATGACTGGTGGGTTCTGGCTTTTGAGGCGACGAGGAATTAGAATATCGACGCTGATCTGAATTCCTGCAGACTCATAGTATGTTCGGGTGATTGTGAACGGATCGAATATATCGCTCTTGACACTGTGCAGGACATCGATGAGGGCGTTAAACTGAGCGTCGCGCTCTTCAGACTGAGAGGCCATAATGTCACTGTGTCGGACCACGATCCAGCTCCAAGTTCGGGGCCAGTTCTTCCGCCTTGGCTATGTAGTATGTGAAGAGAGTGAAAGCGGCAAACGTCGCTTGTCTGACTCTCTAAGTGCTGTTTACGGTAATAGCTAATTGCTAAATCAGGTTAGTCTATGAGAGACCAGCACTTACTGTAGCCCCCGTTTAATAACTATTATATGAAGCATAAATTAGTTACAATAAGTATTCTAGCTCCGATTGAAAGAGCCCTTTTGTCTTCAATTAGAGGTGACGGGCCGACGGATTGACATTATCAAGCTACCCAAATCGCGCAGTGGGCTCAATCTCCCATCAGAGAGGGTGGGCTGTTCACCGCGCAACAAAACCCATGTTAAAACTGGAAGTAGGTGGCAACCAACATTATCGCCTCCGCAAAACAAAAAGCCACTTTACAGCTTTTCCAATCCCCTGCAAAATTTCCTTGAAATACAGCGCTTGTAACACTGCACCTCTGGCGGAAGTTTGGGGCTTAGCAGACCACTTGGTTCCCTCAGACCAGATTGAGTCGTAGTGAGAGTCTGCGGTACTCAGCCCCTGATATCTGCCTTCTGATTGATCCATTCGTGCAAGCGCTTCTGAACCCTCATTACTGCAAGTCTGGTTGTCCTGGTATGGACGATACGGGAAGGCATAGAGGTGCAGAACGGACACGAATACCATCTCGATACATAGAAGTGTATTGGGGATACCAACCGCCCAAGATGGGTAAGAAATATACTCTGTGGGCTTTACGGATCCGCCTGGCTTGGTGATAAAACCGAAGATGAACTACAAGAGATAAATGATCAGTATTGTTCTGTTGTGCAGTAGTATTCATTCTAAAGAAAACCTGTTAAACATACTGATTGTATGTAAAATACCATGATAACTAGCTTGATAGCCAGAAACTTCAACATGGGTTGATGTTTAGCGATTCGGTGGTGAACTTCCTTGTAAAACTGTAGCAGGCACATCATGGCTGAAACCAGGGATATAATCTCAACCACCGTCACCTATAGGCTTTAGTATTAAATGTCAATAGGTCTAAGAGCTCTTACCCAGATCTTGGCATGAGAAGCACTGGTTGACTCTTTGCAATATACATCTGCAGCTTCAGTGATGCATTTGACCAGCGCTCCGAGAAACTTGACAACGCAAAACTGCAGTATACCAACACAAATGGTCTAAACGCAGCGCGATTAATACGTGTCAAAAACGCGGTGGCTACACAATAATTTGCAAAACTCACGTTGAACCACCTATGGCCATTTAAAGCCTTCCCTGTCCTATTGCCAAAACAGTAGGCAACTAGCCGAATAGGGGGAATCCAGGGCTTAGGTTGAAGTTCTGCAAGGTCAGCCTGCAAGGTAGCCTGATTGACGTGCAGAAGCTGACAAAGAAGCAGGAAGAAGGCAGCAATAACAAGTGATTCGTAGAACTCGTAGGTGGTGGCGATGTAAACGTGCTGACGGTAGAAGATTATACTACAGACGCATGCGATGGAATATACAGGCACCATGAAGAGTATTCGAATCACCCTAAATGGGGCGGTCAGTAATTGACTATCAATCAGTTAGTGATGCATCAGAACTCACTGTCTCTGCTGCGAAGGCCTGGTAAAGTTCTGTGCATGCTTGTATATCAGGTAGGCCGAGGCCAGACATGCCACAAGACAAGATAAAGCAGCGATAAGAATTAGAAGACCATGAGTCGTTAGTCCGATACTCAAGTCCTTTTCATCGACTGAAAGAAGTTAGGGGGTCGACCTCGCGCTATGGTGATTTGAGACACACTATCAACATCGAGAGGATGCTCTTTGCATTTCGCCATGATTGGGCGAGCTCGCTTAGAAGGCGACTGAGGGATAATTGACCTGATGAGATGCAGATGGGGGTAATGAAACTGTTCGGTTACTGTATGTCTAAAACGTAGAAATGCTGCAGGGCTAAGCTTATATAACAATGTTTACATGGTCGGACTACACACTCATGAATCAAAATAAATACTTGAAACGTCTGCTGTGCTCAGACGTGCACTGCCGCGCGGCAAACCGCAGTCTACGGCAGTCAAACCCGTGTCATAAGTCGTTTGGAGAAAATCTTCGATGTCCCTTATTTGCCTACGATAACATCCGTCACATCCGCTAGGGTACTTCTAACTATCATTTGCTTAGTGCCTTGCAGCACAGCCCGAGCTCCATCCTGCGGGTAAATTTAATTGGTTCTAAATACGAGACCCTTGTCTATGATGGATACACGATCCTGCTGCACAGGGGTCGTGTGTATTTAGGGTTTACTATATAAGTATGTCTAAAGCAATAGACACAAAAATGCCGACCGTGACGTGGATAACGGGACTCGGAGATATTTACTGCGAGGCTTATAGGTCATTCAGCCTTGTTTGAATCATTAGTTGATGAGCTTGGAAGCCACCAAGGTACCGGGCACTTATAAATTCCGACGAGTCGTGGGAATAACTTGGCGACACCTCGTTATGGCGATGCTTCGTATAGACTAAACTGTGATTGGTAACGACTCTACGTGCTAACCTTGCTCAGTAAGTAAACAATCTGAAACTCGTCATTTATTAGACATTTACCGAGGAATCTACATGGATATCGTAAGGTATAAGAGAAGCATTGTTCATCGTCTTTCACACAGTTCATCACAAAACTGTCGAGTCCTATATATACACTTTTCTTTAAAACATCGAGCCGAAACATGCTTCCTCGTATCTTTGGCGTGTTTGCATCGCTAGCAGCATCTGTTGCCTCAGCCAAGACGAGGCCAAATATCATCTTGGTCTTGGTGGATGATCAAGATGTGCATATGGAATCTCTCAAGCACATGCCACTTTTGAAGAAGCAGATAGCAGACGAGGGAACTCTGTATACGCGCCATTATTGGTACGTCAGGACGAAAGTGTTAGAGCACTTGGACTGACATGAGCCAGTACCACGGCCATTTGTTGCCCAGTTCGTGTTAGCATTCTCACTGGTAGACTCTCACACAATACCAATGTGACCGACGTAGTTGCACCGTATGGTAAGTCGCTCTCTACTAGGTCACAGGTCTTCCTCGATGGTAACGAGAAGTAGGTGGATACCCCAAGTTCATTAGTGAGGGATTGAACAGCAACTACTTGCCTATCTGGCTCCAAGAAGCGGGCTACAATACCTATTATACTGGCAAGCTCTTTAATGCACACACCGTTGAGAATTACGACAAGCCTCATGCCGCCGGCTGGACCTCTTCCGATTTTCTTCTCGACCCTTTTACGTATAGCTACTGGAACGCTACGTGGCAAAAGGACGTGGCCGCACCCGTTAGTCGCGAGGGAACTTATAATACTGATGACCTGTCCGATAAGACTATCAACTACATCCGGGAGGCGCATGTTGCTGGCAAGCCATTCTTCATCGGTAGTGCACCCATTGCCCCTCATACCGAAGTCGTCCCGCATCCGGATACATACAACGGGACCATCTCTCCAACAGACCCTGCCATTCAACCTCTTATCCTGCCCCCGAAGCCTGCTAAGCGCCATGCCGACATGTTCCTCGATCTTAAGGTCCCCAGAACGCCCAACTTCAACCCACAAGAGGTAAGGGAGACCGCGTTTCCATTGGTCATAAGTGCTAACATGGAGATAAGCCGAGTGGTGTCAGCTGGGTAGCACAACGCCCTCGCCTGAACCAGACTTATATAGACTACGGTGACGATTTCTTTCGCTTGCGCCTGGAGTCTCTACAGGCTGTTGATGAAATGGTTGACAGGATTGTCAAAGAGCTCGAGTCTCTCGACATTCTCGATAACACCTATATCATCTATACTAGTGACAATGGCTATCACATCAGCCAGCATCGCCTCCCGCCTGGAAAGCAGTGTGGTTTTGAGGAAGATATTAATGTTCCGCTTCTCATTCGTGGGCCAGGAGTTCCCAAGGGTGTAGTCAGTGATGCCATGACAAGCCACACGGATCTCGCACCGTCCATCTTTCGCATGGCTGGGGTCAAGCCAAGGCCTGAGTTTGATGGTCTTGCGGTGCCACTTACTGACGGTGAACTTGAGCGAGCCACTCAAAGACGTGCTGAACACGTTGGTATTGAGTTCTGGGGCCTGGCAGTTGATGAGGGAATCGATAGTAAGTCAAAGTCGAAGGATTGATTAACTTTCCTCTCCCTTAATTCGGATGAGATGTTGACAAATTCTATTACAGGCATGATTTTGAGTGATTTGAACACGTACAAGGGGATTCGTCTGCACAGCAAAGACTACAATCTTTATTACGCGGTACATTGCACCAACGAGCATGAACTTTATGACATGACGGTAGGTATCCTTTGTCTGCTTCCACTGAGATACTGGCTCTAACCACGACGCTGTAGGTCGACCCGTATCAAATGAACAATCTTCTCCCTTCCGGTAAGAATAGCACTGGTATGCCCTTTGCATCATACGCCGACTCCAACGTCAAGATCAACAAGAAGCCGCTCCTCAGTATCGTGAGTCGCCTGGATGCTCTTCTTATGGTCATGAAGAGCTGTAAGGGTGAGACCTGTATCAAGCCATGGAAGGTTCTCCATCCAAATGGTCATGTCAGCTCCTTGAAGGATGCATTGAACAGCAAGTATGACAGTTTCTACCTCCAAACTGCAGAGAAGAATTCTGTCAGCTTTGATATGTGTATGCCAGGCTACGTTGTGACTGCTGAGGGTCCTCAGGATCCCTCCACTTATCAAGGCTACTGATTGCGGACTTGGACGGAAGCGTACGGGATTAGGTGGAGACGAGAGATTCATGTCATTGCCCTTCTATTCAATCATTTTGGGAACAACCTTTTGGTATTTCTCTATTATTTATATCAGCTTATAAGAAAAAAGTAGTTCCTAAACTTGCTCAATACATGAGCGTGTATCTTCCAACTTGCGAGGCTCGAAAGACTTATCAATTCACTTAACAAGAAGCTCAGTGATAAACATGTATAGATGACTTCCGCCTATAAGGTTAACCTTTAGGCTGCGAACACAGGTGATGTCAATAATAAACATCTTTCTGTCCTTGTGGCTGGGAGAGTCTTAAATGTTTTGCACCCAAAAGCTGAGGCAAAGATTGTATACTGATATATGATGTCGAAGACTCCCCTGACGAAAAGTATGCATAACGTGACATAACATGGCAATTTGGAGACGGAAAGGGATCACCCAAGATGTTTGACAGTCAATCAGTCATCAAGAAAAGGGAGAGATTCGGAATAGGGGTGGCTGCGCGCGCAGTGGGCTAAACTAGCGTATGACCTGTCAAAGCTTACGAGCTAAGAAGAACAAGGGTCTCGTATTCTCGACCAATCAGAAAGGGGCTGAGACAGAACATGCTCGGATCACAGGGGCGCAGTGAATAGCTTCTATGGATCCCCAGTCTCGTTTCAGTCAAGTTGAACCATGGAGTAAGCGAGCAATTGCACTATCGCGCAGGTTGATTAGAACCCGCTACAACAACCAAGCTACCGAGAGATCCGATTGTTGGCAAGGCATTCTTGAGCCTCAGAATCTTTCACAAGGACCACCAATCGGGGGTCTGTCGATACGGCCAAGTCCACCATCGGTATACACAAACAGACCGACCCGACTTCGACTTCGCACTCCGATGTTGGAGACACGCGTTCCGTATGCAAGTCTAGGCCATTGATTCATTGATGCCCGGTACTCTTAATGACATCAGTATGCCTAAAACTTCAATGATTCGGCTACTTATAGTCAACAGTATGTCGAAATCACAGAAAGAAAATGTTTTTTCCCATAACTATTGACAGTCCTGGCCAGAGGTCTATCATTTTTTGCTGCCCTCCAATCACTAAACACCGGACCTCAAAATGGTGAACTATTATCGCTACGAACCCTCGCTTCCTATATCGATTGTTTTCGTCGTCATTTTCGCACTCTCATCCGCCCTCCACCTCTTCCAAATCATCAAGACGAGGACATGGTTCTTCTTGCCGTTCCTGGTTGGATCCCTATGTACGTTCTTCTCTTAACCACCCACTTCTGCCACGATCTAACAGAAACTGCTCATAGTTGAAGCTGTTGGCTTTATCGGCCGTGCAATTGGCGCTGAACAAGCACCAGACTATACTTTTGGCCCTTATGTCCTACAGAGTCTGCTCCTGCTCCTCGGGCCCACTTGCTATGCCGCGTCGATTTACATGATCCTGGGGCGCTACATCAGACAGTTGAACGGGGATCAATTTTCACTCATCAGACCCAGTTGGCTGACCAAGATCTTTCTACTTGGCGATGCAATCTCTATTGCCCTACAAGGAATTGGTGCGTTTGCCATCCCATCTACGATATCAGCAATCAAGAGGTCCTCTTGACTAACAGTATGCAGGCGGTGGAAAGCTCGTGAATGCAGATACCCCAGACGACAGAACGACAGGAGAGAACATCATCATCGCCGGCTTGACAGTCCAAATCGTGTTCTTTGGTCTATTCATAGCTGTGACGGGACTCTTTCACTTCCGATTTGCTAGACATTCAACATCACCGCCATATAGCTGGCAGAGACTCTTGGTAGTGATCTACGTGGCAAGCGTGCTCATCCTTATCAGGTCGCTCTTCCGCATGATCGAGTACATCGAAGGGCATGATGGCGAGCTCCAGTCCAAAGAGGTCTACGTCCTGGTCCTAGATGCCATTCCAATGGCGATTGCCAGCGTTGGTCTCAATCTCTTCCATCCTTCTAAATACATGAAGAGCACGAGGAAGCACCTCGAGAATTCGGATAGCGAGGTCGCATTGGGTGATCTGCAGGGCCGCTCGTTGGGAACCGCGGGGAGCAGAAGGCCAGAGGTCTAGGGCTATGTTAAATAATAGGGTTCATCTGAGGTTGCGTTGTCGATTCTCGGAGGATAAGTGATTTGACCTTTGGTTTACTTTGGTAATCTTGTCTTCCTTTTTTCTGTTTCATTCCTTTTGTTCTATACATGGCACGAGCATTGCGATTGCCAGGTTTTGGCACTTTGGGCTACGCGAAAACAGCAGATAAGCATTTAAAGTTCTGATTCAATTTCTTATGCTTAATACAGATCTAAACGCTTACTGACTGCTTGAGATCTGCTGCCACAGCCGGGTAGTATCAATGCAACAATATTCTATGTTACTGTGTTGCATTACGTAGGGCAAGGCCGTGCATAAGGTTTGACTCAACCTTGGATGCTTCGCCACACTAAGCGCGGATATTAATGTAGGCGACGTCGGTCAGCAGATAAACAATACCGTTTTTACCTTCAAATAATCTACTGGCCGCTGAAATTCACCCTTTTACCTCCTGAGTTCTAGATTCTCTGTCTTGCTCGTTCATCTTACATCTTACACTAATACTACTTCCATAAACTTAAACATAAACCATGATTGACATCAATACCTCATCCGATGCATCCGAGAGCTCGGCTCCCGCACGGCGTCGAGCACATCGCAAGTCAAGAACAGGCTGTAGAACTTGCAAAGCTAGCCGAATCAAAGTAATTCTCCCTGAGCTAGAATAAATACCTGTTAAGCTGACCTATTCTAGTGTGACGAGAATCGCCCATTCTGCAAGAATTGCATTAGGAGGGAAGCGTTGTGCGAATATTTTGACACAAGGTCGAGGCCAAGAGGCTGCTCAGCAAACAATGTGAAGATACTTCCAGTGAGCCATCAATCACCGGCCGAAGTTGAGCTGAACCCTCCGGCATCGCCGGCAAGTAGCAATTTGTCTTCAAGCAACCTGTTTGCAGGGCGCACTGGATCGCCAGCGGAACAGCTCCTTGAACGCCAACTATTGCATCACTTCGTTCAGATGACGCAGCGGGCAACTGATATCCAAGCTACGTGGTCACTGTGGGTTCTGGAGGAGGCTACTCACTCGCCGTGTGTCCTCAATGGGATTCTCGGCATCTCCGCATTTCATCTACGACGGTTCAACGAATTTGACAAAGAGCTTGAAGGAGCTTCATACAAGTATATGGCTCGTACAATTGAGGACCATAGAAAGGATTTGAGAGGTGGTATGAACAAAGAAAACAGCTCGAGCGTTGCTGCAGCCTGCGTGCTCGTCTTTATTTATGCCAACGTGGACGGATACTATCTTACAGGCGAGGATGACGAAAGAATGCCTCATGACTGGTACATCTCATTCAAGAGGTCTATGCATCTGTTTCATATGGCATCACCGTCAATCGAAAATCCGACCATCAGCCAAGAGTTCAAGACCATCCAACCTACTATCGATAAAATAACTTGCCCTAACCCTTTCAGCTTCTTGCTATACTACAACCCAACACCAACAAACATGAACCAAGAGGAAATCTCTATCTGCATGCCAGCAGTGGCTTACCTCTCGTATGTCTACGCGGAAATGACTACAAGGAAGCCACTTAGCTTCCCCGCTGGCCTATCAGGAAGCTTTATAGATTTAGTTAAAGCAAAGAATCCTCGGGCTTTGGCTATCAGTGGGTACTTCTTTATGGTGGTGAAGCAAGGGCGGCAATTGTGGTTAGTTGATGGTGCGCCGGAAAGAGAGTTTGATATTATTATGAGATATTTGCCTAGGGATTGGTGGCCGGTTATGGACTGGGCAGCCCAAGTGCTTGGGTGGGTTGATAAGAGGACTAAATAGTT
This sequence comes from Fusarium pseudocircinatum, assembly GCA_013396035.1. Lineage (NCBI taxonomy): Eukaryota > Fungi > Ascomycota > Sordariomycetes > Hypocreales > Nectriaceae > Fusarium > Fusarium pseudocircinatum. The sequence goes on along the minus strand of JAAOAS010000060.1, from coordinate 98,611 downwards.
TAGACAAATTCACTTTCTAGCACCTTATATATCTCAGTCTCCACCCGTTCCGAGCACTCAAGCACCAAAGCATCTTCACCCAAAGTTAGCAAAGAACTCCTTCTAAACAAACAGGCCGACCTGATTTTAACTTCACATTCCGTAGCCATCATGTCACTGTGTCAAGCCTTCTGCTCACAGACAGCTCATTCGACTTGGCTATGTAGTATGCGCAGAGACTGAAAGCAGGAAAGCACGCTTGCTCAATTCTTCAAGTGCTGTTGGAGGTGATAGTCAATTACCAACTGAAGTTACTTGGCTCAGAAACTGCGACATTTGCCTGCTTAACGACATTTTAACCAATCAGGCAATATTATAGGGCGAATTTTAAGCGACGCCTCTGCCATGTCCTCTGAGTGATTTCATTTTTCGAAAGAGCAGAGTTGAGGGAGTCCTTTCATATTCATAAAACAGGCAAGATATATGTGAAATGCGATATCTAGAGCCTATTATTTCGTGTTTCTTCTTGTGACATGATCTCAAGCTACCCTTGATAGAAAACAAGCTTTTACGACGACTATCCAGAAGGCTTCGCTGGCACACCAGACGGCTCAAGTGTAACGCCAGGACCATGTCGTTCGAGAAAAGCTCGGGATGTCACGGCCTTCTTGGCCGCTTCGTCCTTCGATAACGCCGATTTGTTGTCCCGCCCTCCATATTGTGTGCTTCCTCGGTCCAAATCGGTAAGTGCGGTGATGGTCGCGTTATAGCTTGCCTCGTCTATTTGCCCACCCACATAACGCGCTTGACCTTGCACGTTGACTCGCCTTGCGTAAACCAGATCCTTTACGGTTGAAACCGTGATACCGTACGCATTATCGGCCATAGTTATGTCTTCAAAGACGTTAGCGCGCTCCCTAGCCAGATCTTCTCCCGCATGAGCAACCACATTCATGCATTGATGAATGCTTTCTTTCGTCTCCCGTAGTTGTGCCAGTTCGTTGATGTCATTTTCGGAGAGCTCTGTTTTCAGTTTCATGGCATCCATCCTCTTATCGATCTCGCTTCCATGGCTTCTGAGACGTGACTCCAACGCGCTGATAGAACTCTTAGCAGAACTCAGACTACTTTTGATGTATTTATCTGCTGAAGGCTGTTTGGAGAACTGTGGGTTCTCGCTGGACGTTGATTCGAGTGCTTCGATATGCAAAGATAGCTCAGTGCAGATCTGGAGGCCCTTTCGAGTACTTTCTTTCTCTTCAAACAGAGCAAGCCAGTCGGTGCTGTCAGACTCGACGCTTTCAGCTGGAGGTGCCAGGCTACGTGCTCTCTCATCCAGCCGCTGCATGTGCTTTTGGAGATCGGCGGTTGTATCATCTATCATGTCTTTGTATTCGTCGATGACATTGCGCGTAACAGCCGTGATAGTTCTGTAGGAGTAAAGTTGTTAGTTTATTCCATGCATTGATCTCGATTGAGGAACCGCACATATTTGCATTGGCCAATGCTATATTAATAGTAGACTTATACCCAGCAAGCATATCCCTAAAGTCTGTGATGTCTCCCTTCAGATACTGCTGGCCAATCCAGTCTCGGAAACTTGGCCGAGTCCCATTGGAATGTTTTGTGCACCGAGCAATAAGCTTGCCATACTCCTCGCAAGTCTTTCCGCAACGTAGCAAAGGTAATTCAAGAGACTCGAAACTGATCTCAGGATAATTTGTAACTGTCTCGAGGAGCGAGTGCAACACTCCAGTGAGATCACTCAGCTCATTTTTGAGTGCGCGCGCATTGGCGTCCTGGGTTTTGTAACTGCGAACAGTCTTGTAAAGAACAGTGCTCGACTGAAAGGCGAACGTCACCAGAGCTAATACTCCAGAAGCAACACTGAGCCCATCTGCCATTATCGCCGTGTCTTATAAGTGAGTATTGATGGGCAGAGGGGCGGAAATGAGCTGTGTAACGAGGGCATGCGGTCGCTTATTTAATGCCGCACTCGCCATGCTGACTATAAAGTTATGTCCAATAAGCAAGCAGACATCTCACGAATGCGAGACTTAGACTACGCCACAGGGCGTTTATGCGTCGATGGTTATTGGCGCGGGTCTCGCCGGCCAATCCCCCGTGTGGGGCCAGCAGGCTCCAGCCAAGACCAATAAACCTCCAAAAATAGTGAATTAAATATTCCACGCGTCTGTTCAAGACGAGAGGTTTGATAACGCTCGCTGATATGAGGTCTCCTTTTCACCGACTACCCTTAGGAATGGGAATGTGACTTAGTATGCCCGAGTTGCGTCTCCAATTGTACAGACAGGTTAATCAAGCGAATAGGACATACTTATGATGAGATCTTGAAAGCAAAGCATCTCTACACAAGGGACCTGATTATGTCTAGACTTGCAACGCCTTGTATATTTCCGTCTCTACCCGTCCCGAGCAGTCCAGTACCAGCGCATCTTGATCCTTAAGTCAGCAAAGAACCGCCTTCATTCACCTGATTGGCCTACCTCCATATGGAAGAATCTGGCTGGCAATGATACCGCCGATATTGTTCTTCCGATCAGCGAACCAGAAAAGATTGGCCAAGCCTTCCCAAGACGCGGAGCCGGCTGCACGGCCGCTTGGCTCTGGGAAGTGGTTGATAGAGAATGATAAGCCCCAGCCCTCTGTGTGATCATGTGGCATTGGCATCAGGGGAGTTGGGTTTGCCAGTTCGGGTTTGGCTACGGGGATGCTGATGTTGCTGAAGCGTGGTTTATCGGGGATTTGATCGGTGAACATGTCTGGTAAAGGACGTAAGCGCAAGCTGGGCAGAGTATCTATCAAACATAGATGAACTTACCATCGACAGTCTCAGGCTTGAGTAGCCGAACTCCTGATTTTGCATCCAATCCATCGTTCAGCAGCAGTGATATAATTCCTGCAATGTAATGAGCGAGACATGAAAAAGAATCAAGAGCATTTGTACTTACGTCCAAACTCTGTTGGTCTTCCAAAGCATCCATGACCTCCAGCACACGGAACCTTCTCGCCATCCTGAGCAAGAAGCGGTCGGCGATAGAAGTGATCTGTGGTACTCAACTTGCCACTTGGGCTTCTGCGATGCACATACGCCAAGTTGCACTTATCCTCTGCTGATGGATGGAAAGTGACATGGTTCATTCCCAACGGCTGGAAGATCTTCTCCTTAAAGACTTCCTCCAGTGACTTGTTGTGCGTGCGTTCAATTAGGACCCCAACCCAGTCCATAGAGACGCCGTATTGAAAGGTCCCGCCGGGCTGATTCACAAGATGTCGATTTGCTGTCTCAATTGCTTCTCCCGAGAAGTCATCAAAGCCAATGGGGCGACTAAACTCGGCCAGCTTCTCATCTTCAAAGGCATAGCCGAAACCAGCTAGTCATTTGTCAGTGCTGGAATTCCTTCATATAAAGATTCAGGTTGTACCTGTGTGAGTGAGAAGCATTCGAAGAGTTATTCTTCTAACCTTCTCAACAAGTTCAAGTTTCCCGTCCTTATTCCGAGTCAACACTTTGACAACCCGCAACTCAGGGCAGATGGCTTCAACTTGATCGGCATCATCTAAGCGCAGCTTCCCTTGCTCGACGAGTTGCATGCACGCGACTGACGTTGCCAATTTTGTGAAAGATGCCATGAAGAAAATAGTCTCTTCCGACATGGGGCTCTCTGAGGTGACTCCCCTCAAGCCGGAGTAATGCTGAAAGATTGGGTCGCCATCATTTCTGAACGCCGAGTAGACGAGGCCTGGGATCTTGCTCTCGATGCCCCCAGTTGTGTACTCGTCGATAATACCACGAAGCTTGGATTGAACATCCTGTGAGAGTACAGCCATAGTTGCAGCCAGATGAGAACGGGATGGTCTCGGGCCTGGGATGCTGTCATTGCCGGAAGCGCTTGGCTCTCTGAAGGTTATAAAAACAGCTCCGCCAATCTTGTCCCAAACTGACCTTCGTGCTGATTGAGGAAAGCCTTGAAGTGGTATCAGTGCGCCTTTGCTGGTATTGTAAATGCTAATGCCGGAGGATAATGTTACCCAAGGCAGCCAGAGATAGGTGCGGGGATGAAGCACCAAGAATGGAGTTGAGTTTATTACCCAATTAGGATAAAGTTAGACTACGCGCGCGATAAGCTACAGAGACTAAACACCATTTACATACGAGTCAACGGACCGTGTAAGTATAACTGGAGATAAACGGGACTCGGCTAGCCATTGATAACGAACAACAATTTTCTACAGTGTAATTACGGCCATCACCAATTCAGCGTGCGGTAATCAGCTCCAAGGGTCAATCATCAACAGCAAACCGCATTCAAAAACCACCATTTATTGTCAACATGTCTTCAGTCCGCTATCAGTTCCTCCCCGGCCCAGTAGGAGAAATGCTCCGCTCCGCATCCCTCGCAACAACAGCCACAATCCCACTATCAGGCTCTCTCGTCATAACGACAGGCCATGTCGGGGTCGACATCAAAACAGGTCAACTCGTCACTAGTTCTATAGAAGCCGAGTTCAACGCAGTGCTTGACTGCCTTGATGCAGCACTCAAGAACGCGGGTGTTGCCAGCGGCCTCGCCACAGCTCATAAGCTGGTGGCTTACTTCACACGAGCTGAAGATGAGGCGACGCTGCTTAGTATCTTTCGAAAACGGTATCCGGGACATACTCCGACTTTGACCTCGGTTGTCGTGGCTGGGCTTGTTAATCCGGGGATGCATGTTGAAGTGCAAGCGGAGGCGATCGCTATCTAGGCGGGCTATGGGGATGTCATTATCGAGCAACAGACAGAAGGAGGACAGCGATAGATAAACTAGCTAGATCGAGTATACAATCATGCCAATAACGCCAAACTCAGCAATAACAAGTTCCACGCAATCAACATATCTATTTTTGGTACTAAACCAGATATGCTAAGCAATCATCTATTCTCGATCTGGCATATTTCGGTAAGGGTTGCTAGGATCCGCCAACTCCTCTTCCACACTCTGTATCGTCTTGACAACCTTTGCAGGAGCGCCCAGGGCGATCGAGTAAGCGGGCAGACTCTTAGTAACCACGGCCCCAGCGCCAACAGTGCAGCCTCGGCCAATAGTTACACCAGGGAGGATAACAACATTGCCGCCGATCCAGCAGTCGTCCTCAATGCGGATGGGATGTCCGAACTCGACGAACTTGATCCTAGATAGAACACTCGTCTCGTGGCCTGCGGTGTAGATGTGTACGTTGGGACCCATCTGGACACGGTCGCCAATGATGACGAGGCTGGTATCTAGAATGGTCAAGCTTAGAGACATCAGTCACTGTTCCGTTTCTTCAGAGTTGTTGACTTACCCAAAGTTCATAAAGCAGTTCTCGCCGATCGAGATATTGCTTCCATAATCAGGTATAAAAGGTGTCTCAATGTACGTCCCCTTGCCGACCTTTCCGAGCATCTCCGAAAGCATCTGAGCGCGCTTGTCGTCGATCTCCTCGCGAGTGCCAGCGCTGGGATCGAGGTTGTTGTACTTGTACGCCAGACCGCGCGCTCTGTGGCGACCTTCCAACAGTTCGGGGTGGCTGGGGTTGTAGCTGACCCCAGGTCAGAAAACTATGCACTGATGTAGTATCGAGGTGTAAAGAGTACTTACAGCATACCGGAGATCATCTTCTCATACTCGTCGCACCATGGGTTGCCCTTGAGGCTCTTGGCGAACTCGATGATCTCATTATCTTTCTGTTGCTTGGCCATGATGAATAGCGTGCCGTTTGAGTAGCTTTGATACAAGGCTAATAAATAGCAAGTGATAACGATATGAATCTTTCAGAACAAAGTTATACTGTCTGATTGTCGAGGTAGATACGGAGCTGGTACCTGTCAAGTTGGAGAAACACGTCTGATCTTTTAAGCGTGGAGAAGGTGAGGGCTTATTACCAGAAACGGAATTAAGACACGACCCACGAAAAAAACAAGTCTACCCCACACAGTGTCAACTCTTCACGAGAGCCAAAGCTTATCGGTGGAGGCCCATTCTTGAGTGATGCCGAGATAACCCAAGCCAACTCAACGGGCTCCATGATTTCCCCCGCGTTCTGGGGGTCTAATCTTGATTAACGGGGAGATAGATTGCGGGGGAGATACGGGTTTGTTTGATACGTATCTGATCTTCTATTGGTTGCTGTCTTGCTGGTTGTAGTGATTCCGACTACCCGGCCTGGCCGCTGGGAATAGTCTACAGCGAAAAGTATAATACCTTGACGCTCCTGACTCAATCTGACACCCATCTCATCACCATCATCTTACACTGTTCACGATGGCTCAGAACACAGGAACCCAGACTGACAACAAGCCCGACATCAACGTCAGAGACAACTACGACGTTGATGTCGGCAGAGTCGAAAATGTCGAATCTTTCACCAAGAGCCCTGATGCAGTCGACGACAACATCCTCCTCGCTCAGGGACACGCTCCCGTGATGAGACGATCGTTTGATCTGCTGGGAACGCTTGGTCTAGGCTTCAGCATCACCAACTCGTGGGTTTCGTACGCCAGTTGTTTCGGACAGAGTCTTCTGTATGGAGGAGCCCAAGCGACCGTGTTTGGACTTATAGTCGCCTGTGCGGTGCAGTGGCTTATTATCCTTGGTCTTGCGGAGCAAGCTTCGGCTTTTCCATCTTCAGGAGGTGAGTTCATTTTATTCTGATGGAGGTACTTTACTAATGGGTTTGGGGAATGACAGGGCAGTATCACTTTACGTACATCCTCGCCCCGAAGAGATATCGACGTTTCGCTGCATTTGCCGTGGGTATAATCAGTGTTCTTGGTTGGTGGGTGATTACCTGCTCTGGCATCTCGAACAACGTGCAGTGCATCATTGGCATGGTCCTCTTTGTTAATCCTGATTACCAACCTCAGAATTGGCATTCATACCTGTTGTACATTGGGCTCATTCTGATCACACGTCAGTCTCCCCTGAACCCTGCACTGTAGTCATCGTGCTGACATCCGCAGTCATCCCCATCTTTACTATCCCACAGAAGCATCTCGGAAAGTGGACGCAAGCATGTCTCGCGATATCCGTTCTCGGCTTCGTCGTCGTCACCATCACGATCCTCGCAATGAGTGACGGGTATAACCACCCCAGCTTCATCACCACATTCGACGGAACAAGCGGCTGGTCTGATGGCGTTGCCTGGGTCATGAGTATTGGCAACGCCATGTATGCTTTCGCTAGTATGGATGCGGTGATCCATGTCGCTGAGGAAATGCACCACCCAGGGAAAGCTATCCCTCGAGCAATGTAAGTCTGCAGTGTCGAGGCTATCTACTTGGATCTGACAAGGTCTTGCAGGAACCTCACAATGATTATTGGTCTCCTTACTTCGGTCCCATTCATCTTGGCCATGATGTTTGTCATTAAGGATCTAGATGCTGTCAGGGCGGCACATCTTCCAAGTCTGGAAGTCTTTCACCAGGCTACTGGCAGCAAGTCGGCTGCACTCGGACTCCAGTCTCTCCTTGTAGTTATCTTCTACAGTACGTGGTGCAACTCTGTCGTGGCTTGACACCTTTAACTAACAGTGAACAGCATGCATGCCTAGTCAGTGGATTACATGCGGCCGATTGACTTGGGCCTTCTCACGAGATGTAACTCTCCTTCCTCCCTTGCTTATATCTTGACTCATGCTGACCTATATACTTAGCGTGGACTCCCGTACTCCAACTACTGGAATCATATCTCCCCCTCTCTTGGCTTCCCTGTCCGCACGACTCTGCTGTCTGTTGGGTTCTGCATCATCTACGGACTGCTATACATGGCCAGTAGCCAAGCCTTCAACTCTATCATCACCACTGCTGTTCTTGGTGTGAACATCTCGTACGCCGCCCCTCAAGCTATCACTCTGATCCACGGTCGGGAGAACAAATTGCCTCCAAGACCGTTCAAACTCGGCAAAGTCGGGGGCTATCTCTGCAATGCGTGGACTCCTTTGTGGGTAACGACGATCGGCATCTTCATTTGCTTCCCTAATGCCATTCCTGTGACCGCTGGGTCAATGAACTAGTAAGTTTCACCGCCGTTCACATATATCACGGGGTTACTAACGGCTGGCTTAGCGTGTGCGTTGTACTCGGATGCATGATGCTTATTCTCGTTGGTCTCTGGTTCACTGTTCGTCGTTATTTCGATGGTCCTGCCATTGACTACGAAATGTTGGGTTTGAGTCGCCCCGAGTAAAGGCATAGCGCAGTAGCTGTCAAGGTTTCACACAATAGAAATGTCACTCTTGGGAAGGATAGCTATGATGTCTGGCCTTGTTTATATTCCACTCCGTTAGGTCTATTGGAAGGAGGGTCACAAAGGAAATGTCAACAAGCATGTGAGAGTTTCATCATCGAATGTCAATTGTCCCTCAGATTAGACTATTGCAATATTGTACCAGCATTCTCACGATACTGGGAAATGATGCTATGTATCTGCGTGCGTTATCAATGTCTCTGCACTTAGTTCTATGGATAACTTGAACACTGGTTTAATGTTGCTCCCGGATTTGAGGTTCAAGCATATTTCTCCTGGTCTTGCAGCCGTCTGAGTCTAGTCGTCAGATACAGGCACTAGACTTTTTATCATAATTATAGATTCGGGGTCACTGATCTCAAAGAAAAATAGCATATCTAGCTCGCAATTTACATTACTACATAATACCCACGAAACTACTGGATGGCAAAGGAGAGACACAAGTAGGCATTAGATCCTTCTATCAGGCTTTAAGAATATATGCCCCAGCTTTCCGGAAACTTGATTATGGCTCTCTGCTACTTTTATGATACGTGGCTCTGCTTCGCACTTCAACATTGCCCAATTTCGCCACCTCAAAGCTTACTACCACCAGCCTTCTTCCTTGAAGCAACGACTTCGCGATGAGCAACCTGTGCGTTAAGACAACCCTGCTCCAAAGCACCATCGATAGCAGCTCTCCACCCATGAGCCCAGTCAGCCGAAGCAAAAAAGACATTACCGTGTCGACTTTGAAGCTCATCCTGGTATTTAGACATGTAACCTGGCTGCCACCATGCTGGACCTCCTTTCGAGAAAGGATCTGTTGCCCAATTATGAAGCATCTATTTATTTTTAGTGACAAATGGTCTGCAAAGGTATTTTGTGACTTACAAGTCTCTTGACGTCCATAGGATGGATCTTATTGAGGGCTTCAGTTGTCTGTGCGGCATTGTTCTCAGGAATAAAGGTATCCCTCTCATCTGCACCGAAAGCAACGACGTGGACATTGCCATTTGGTAGTACGCCATCGCCGTAGCCATACATAAGAAGACCAGGAAACTTCATACCGTTCCATCTCTCGAGTTCCTTGTTGCTTACATCGGCATGAACTTTGGTCATCTGATTCACATGGCCGATGTTGATGGCGTCTTGTCGACGTTGTGTGAGTGGAGGAGAGAACTCGATATCTTTCAAGACATTGAGGGGAATGGTGTTGATGATCTTCTTCGCTCGGAAGACATCCCCACTGCTACTCGTCACAGTGACTGGACCATCGCCAGATGAGTCCTGTGCGATCGACTTGACTTGCGTGGAGAAAGCATACTCTAGGCCATCTCCAGTAGCTTCCTCAAACATACGCTTCGCAAGTACAGTCTGACCATCTCTTAGCTTGTATCTCAACCAGACATCAGCAAAGTTATCCGAACTGTGCATTAGCAAAGCATGTGAACGAATCATATCCCAAAGGCTTGACTCTTCCATCCTTCCACCTGAAATGTGCAGTAGTAGAGATACCAAGAGACCTTGTTCCTCAGCTGTAAGGTTATGTTTGATCTCTTCAAAGCGGTCGTGGCAGGATAATTGATCCCATTTCTCAACGGTTGATCGATCGACGATGGGGTTATTGAGTTGGGCGTGGGGGAGAGGGCAGATTGTGTGACCGAATTGGCCGTCGACGTTGACGAACATGTCCCAGGCTTTGGCTTGCATTGCGCCAGCTTCTTCGTGGCTGAGCTTACGGGGGGTAGCATCTGGAGTCACTACACGTCAGAAACATGAAGTGAAAATGAATTTGATTGTGTTCATACCTGGTACATCAATAGTGTAATACCCTTTGTGCATGTCCGGACTTCCCGTTGTTATGAGATCGCGGTCCATATTGTATCGCGTCATTTCTCGGAACAAGTAACCCATGTGGTGAGTGACCCAAGTTCCTCCCATCTCATAGAGAAATCCTTAAAATGTGAGTCAAGTCTTGAGATGAGTTGAGATCCGTCTTACCATCTTTCTTCGCTGTATATGTCCTGCCGCCAATTCGATCTCGTGCTTCCAGCAGTAGGACAGAATGGTCTGCAAAACGTCAGGACGGTGCGTTTGCCAACCTCCTCGTTACATACTCAATTGACTTAGATCGCGAGCTGCCGCCAGACCAGCATAGCCAGCTCCGATGACAATAACGTCGTAGACCTTGTTGGTCGAAGAGACCGATCGCTGAGGCGAGATAACAGCGTCACTCTCAAGTCCTTTCTGAAAGCCAGTGTGAGGCTCCCAGATGTGGCCGTCCTTCGTCTTGTGTGTCATACTGAACCGAATTTGCGACTAATTGGCAAAGAATGAGAAACACTTGGAGCCGCAGGATTCGAAGTTGAAAGCTTGAAGGTAACTGGAGTCTAGCGTGGATGGCGATAAACCGTCCTTAGCTTTATCTAGCTTCTTTGCACTGTCAAAGCTACTCCAATCAGTAGTGGGTTCTCAAGCCATCTCCAACCCGGCAAATTCCACAATCAGCCCCATCACAAAGTTGACACTATTTCCTATCATGGACTCTGCGGGGTTGAAGCTGTCCTTAGTTCCTATTTAGGTATTAACAAGAGCTCCGCACATAAAGTGGCTTCAGCGGAGTCTCCGATATCTTAATACCGCATTGGGTAGTTACGTCAACTTCCATATCCACGGTCATGATAATCATGGCGTAGACACTCAGCGTTTGTTCATAAAATCTCGAACCACAGCTCATTGAATCAGTCAGACCATATCTGAGCTACACCGTATCATATCACACCGCAACACACCACTCGCATAACTTTAGTGTGCTTTTATTCTTGAACAAACATGCCTGACTTTACTGGTCTCGAACTGACTGGCAAGACCGCCATTGTCACTGGCGCATCTCGGTAAGTTACCCCGGCAACATCAGGCGAGTACACTCCTTGACTAATACATTTCAGCGGTCTTGGTGCCGGCATTGCTATCCTTCTTGGCAAGCGAGGCGCCAACGTGGTGGTCAACTACGTCTCTGACGGCAGCCGAGAGCGAGCTGAGAAAGTCGCTCAGGAGATTGAGGCCAATGGCACAAAGGCTATTGTAGTGCAGGCCGATGTCAGCAAGACCGCTGAGATTCCCAAGTTGATTGATGCTGCGCTCAAGATCAGCTCAACTGGCAAGATTGAGATTCTGATTCACAAGTAAGTCTATCGGAATGGAGTCTACAAGAATACGCACTTACACACGGTGTGCAGCGCTGCTCAAGGAAACGAGGCCAACTTAGTAGACACAACAGAGGAGTTCTACACTCGTCACTTCGACGCCAACGTCAAGGGTCCCATCTTCCTGACAAAGGCAGCAGAGCCTCATCTCCCCAAGGGAGGCCGAATTGTCTTCATTTCTTCAGCAGGCGCCCGTCTCGGCGTCGCTGGGCAGACAGTCTATGCTGCTACTAAGGCCGCTGACGAGGCTCTTGTTCGTGTCTGGGCCAAAGAGCTTGGTCAATCTCACGGCATCACTGTAAACTGCGTGAACCCTGGTCCTATTGCTACAGATCAATGGTTCCAGAGTGATGAGCAGTTCCTTAAGGACATGCAGCCGTTGATTGACTCTACGCCTGCTGCGGCGCGTGTTGGTGAGGTCAGTGATATTGCGCCGCTGGTTGCGTTCCTTTGCACGGATGATGCGAAGTGGACGACGGGATCTGTTCTTTCTGCAAATGGTGGTCTTTACAATTAGATTAGCAGTCTCTAGTATAAATCACAGCATGAATAAATGGGCAATGTGGCAAACGAATAACCTGAGATTGAAGAATTGCCATGCTGATGAAGCATGTGACGAGGCAGCTTATAGTGACTGCATGTAAACTCCAAGCTGACATCGTGAGGTTATGACGCTGCAAGCTCAACAACTCGTTATTACCAATCGGAACCTCTCTGATGCAGATAAATCTAGCGACCGTAGATTCATCAGGGTTTCTCCCCTGCTCATCAAGTTTATCTCCAAATACCCAGGGAACATTCGCCACTAAGATACGCACTGTAACGGTTATGAATTCCCGTAGTCGATTGCACTAAAAACCTGGCGGGCGGGGGCGTGTTTAGTGTCATGATGGGGGATGGGTCCAAGTTTCTTCTCCCCAAGCTTGGAAAGATTTCTGAACCCTTCCCCTCATTCATACCGTGACCTTTCTGTGACACTATCTCTTGCAGCATATAAACACTCAACAATCTAGTAATGTCAGCGGTCAAACCTCCCCGAGAGTTCAAGTTCGTCGGCGCATTCAGTCGCAAGAGGAGACGGCGCGATGGGACAGCGCCTGGGTCGATTGACTTCGTCGGACCGACAACACGATCGAAGCAGGCAGCGACAAAACCGCCGAGTGAAGCTGTTGCTGCCGAGCCTGCGACGCCGCCAAAATCAGCGGATGGTAATAGCGAAGGTCAGGATAAGAATACTGAGAATACGACTCCCCCAGCGGTAGAAGCGACAGAGACAGAGACGCAGGCTCCTCTTCCGGCAACGCCAGTGATTCCTCACGAAAATGCCAATCCGTTTGATCACGATATGATGATGGGGGAAGGAATGAACAGCGGAAGCGATATCGACTGGACATACTCGAGTCTTATGAATCCTTTTATCGATACAGGTCCCTCGTTCATGGCGCCTTTTGACCAGGTCAATGGCCAACTGCCGATTTATTTTGGGCCCGACATTCCTCTCATTCAGCTGGGCGACTCATCATCCACCGACAACTCACCTGAGAACCATTTCATCGGACCTCAATTGCCGAATGATACTGATGGCACAGCGGGTGAATTCGCTGCAGATGCACAGTCCCAAGCACTCGAAGAGCCTGTTCTGCCATTGCTCAACTCTCACGCAGCGCCGAGCAACATTAGCGACACCATTGCGCAGTTACTGACTCGATGTATGTACAAACTCCATGACTTTGAGGATCATAATCTGATAATAGCTAGATGACCAAGAGTTTTGCGTCATGCCCCTAACTCACGACTTTGCCGCCAACCCATTCCGATTCGATGCCGAAACAGGTCGAGGCTCACAACTTCTCCTGCATTGCATCCTTGCTCTGTCGTACAAACACATCAATCGCGATACGGGATCCTGTGCTGGAGAGGCCAAGATGCATAAGAAGAAGGCTCTACAGATGCTCAAAGACATGGAAGGCGTATCACAGGCGTCACCGATTGAAGCGACATTCTTGGATGCGGTGCTTATCCTCATGACACTTGATGTGAGTCTGCACGAAGCTATTTGTAGTCTGGTACTAATTTCTCCAGTGCGCGACATCTGCTCATGGGCCTTGGACGTGGTATCTTAAGCGCGCACATAAAATGATCCAGGCTGCCGAGTTCTGCAACATGAAGAAGACACCACGAATGCAAGCACGCATAGAGATGCTAGTCTGGTAAACATCACCAAACACCAACTACATAACTCAAATACTGACCCTTATAGGTGGGACGTCACTCTAGCCCTTACAAGCCGCCAAGGTTGCGTCCTCTCCGAATCCACGATAATCAGCCTCTTCAACCACGACAAAACAAGCGACGAGACCTTTTACAGTGTATCAGGCTGTCCAGAAGCCTTGTTCCGCCACATGATCCGCCTCGGGTCCTACGCCCGAGAGTTCGAACTTATAAGTAACATGACCTGCGCAAAGTTCGACATGGAACACGTCCTCAATGTAGAGAAAGAGATACGAGAATGGACAGACCCAGAGTACGGTGACATCCCAGACCAACTCGTCTCAGACACTACAGGCTGCGACATAGGCGATGTAGCACACTACAAAGAAGACTTGCACCACTGCGCCGAAGCATGGAGATACGGATTACTAATCTACATCGGCCGCGTGTTCAAATGGCAGCGCGATCAACCTCCTCCCTCGATACTAGGCTTTTTGGCGCGCAAGACGCTTAATCACGTTACGTCTTGTAGGTATAGTTCCATGCTGCAGAAACAACTGCTTCTACCTGTCTTTCTAGCAGGGTGTGAGACGTCGGATGAGCATTTGAGACAGGCGGCGAGGACGTATTGTAGTTGGTGGAATGAGCGGACGAGGTATGATATGTTTTTGACGGCGAATACGTTGCTGGAGGAGGTTTGGGCTGATGAGGCGGTGGATTCGTGGTGGGGGTCTGTTATCGATCAGAAGAGCCGGTCGAATGTTAATTCTGGAGAAGGGAGGCAGTATTTATTTGGATGATATTCGTTTCATGCGGTTTGGCGTTTGCGGTCTTTTTTATGCTGTGTTGTTGGCGTTGGGAGGGATGGCTTGCTGTGTAGATATTTAGATGTCAGATTGGGAACACGGCCATTCACAATAAGAACCATGAGAGAGATCTATGATGTATATATAGTACTAGACCTTTTTACTACAATCGGCATTTTCTATCTTCCGAATGGAGTCATATCTGCTGGAGAAACTGGGCCAGGTCTAGAAATGTCTTTGAGATTCTCTTGCCATGCACGCGATTCTTATTGAAAAGCAACAGAGTTAAAGTCTACGAGCAAGTCCAAAATGAAGGACTGATCTTATGTCCATCATCACCACGTTGGCCTTTCGCAACATCTAGGTTTTCGGTCAATTGGGCATTTGTCTTTCTCTGCCCGATCAGTCGAGAAGAGATAGCGCAGGGAATCCGAGTTAATCCGTTCAATCGCTTCTATAAGCATAACCCCAGAAATCTTATCAGATGGTCATTCTCCAGATGGTTGTTTCCTGGCGCTTAAGTCCTGAATCAGTGGTCTTCGCGTATCGTTATTCTTTCTGGGCAGGATGGCTTCGTCGCCACAACACTGTGAACGCAATCAGAGGTAACTCGGCTGAGCGCAATCTGTAGCACGATAAAGTAATTGCTTAGTACATATCGGCCAATTCGGTGGTTGCACGACGAAGCGTCATTGGGTTGGTGGCAATGCGGTTGATTGCGGGGGTACGGTATTACCCAAAAAGGAATTACGCGATTGAGTAACTACTGTGTCGAGACTTGGCGAGTATCATTCTCCATCAAGACTTGGGGTATCGAAATGACAGTTTTTGGAGGCATCTGTAGACATCTGTAACATCTACAAAAGCAAAGGTTGAATCGTATCAGATTAATCTACCTCACCAACCACACACATCATCTCAATCATCAAACACATCACACACCAACTCCAAAGCATCGTCAATAAAACACAGCTCACCAAAATGGCAACCATGGATGAGGTATTCGCCGGCTATGCCAAGCGACAAGCCACCCTCGAAGCCAGCACCAACATCCTCTCCCAAGGCATCGCCTGGGTCGAAGGCGAGCTCGTCCCCCTGCAATCCGCCCGCATCCCCCTCCTCGACCAGGGTTTCATGCACAGCGACCTGACCTACGACGTACCCTCCGTCTGGGACGGCCGCTTCTTCCGCCTCGATGACCATCTGGATCGTCTCGAGGCCAGCTGTAAGAAGATGAGGCTTCGCTTCCCCATTCCCCGAGACGAGATCAAGAAGATCCTCGTTGAGATGGTCGCCAAGAGTGAGATCAAGGATGCGTTCGTTGAATTGATCGTTACTCGTGGACTCAAAGGCGTGAGGGGTGCGAAGCCAGAGGAGTTGCTGAATAATAACTTGTACATGTTTGTTCAGCCGTATGTTTGGGTTATGGATCCTGAGGATCAGTATCATGGTGGTCGTGCGATTGTTACACGAACCGTACGACGTGTTCCACCTGGCTCTATTGATCCCACCATTAAGAATCTCCAGTGGGGTGATCTCGTCCGCGGTCTATTCGAGGCCAACGACCGTGGCGCCACTTATCCCTTCCTGACCGACGGCGATGCCAACCTCACCGAGGGTTCAGGCTTCAACGTCGTCATCATCAAGAACGGTGTGCTCTACACACCTGATCGTGGAGTCTTGCAGGGCATTACAAGGAAGAGTGTCATTGACGCTGCGCGATCTTGTGGATACGAGATCCGCATTGAGCATGTTCCTGTTGAAGCAGCTTATCAGGCGGATGAGATTTTGATGTGCACAACTGCTGGTGGTATTATGCCCATTACTACTCTGGATGATAAGCCGGTGAATGATGGAAAGGTTGGACCTATTACGAAGGCTATTTGGGGTCGTTACTGGGCTATGCACTGGGAGGATGAGTTTAGCTTCAAGATTGATTACTAGAGCATTGCTCTGAATATTTCCATTAAAAACCGAATTTTACTCTACATCAGACCATATTGCAGCTGCATAATACTGATGAGCATCACTTGAGTTATGAGTGAGGTGATGGCAGAGAAGCCTGGTCATCTTTAGAAGTTGTTATGTGCAAGGTTAAAAGACTCGGCATCACATAAATCGCTTCTAATGGCCTTGAGACATCTCGCCTCGGCCCTTGATTCGAGCTGGCCTCGAATAACTTTTCAGAACCGAACAGTCCAGCCTTGATTGGCTAGAAATATCGTCTCATCTCAAGATATTGAATTTCCATCGGAATGCTCTCTCCATACTGCCAAGCGTATCCGCAATTACCCCAGGTTCAAGCCTAACCAAAGCAGCAGCAAGAAGCTCGGCCGATAAGGTTACTCGCCTAGGCCGGGGTGCCAGACTACATTCTAAAGCTCAAATAGGCGAAGTCTTAGTTTGGTGTTGGCGCTCCTCTAGGTTATTCTTAGTAGTAGTGATGGGACATATTGGCTTGCTGCCCACATGAGTGTTATATTTCCTGTTTAGGAAATAACCACTACAACTTTCCCGGCTCTTCAGTTGGTCTACGCTTTCCGGAATCTGGTCTCCTATCTTGGTACTGCCTTGTATAGCTTCAAATTAAGTAGTGATCCATTTGTAATAGATATGTAACACTCAGTGAGCTCCTCTACCAGACTGCGGCACATCACACCATTTTTTTCACAAAGACGATATGAGTGCACACGATAACATCGTCATTTTGGGGTAGGTTTTTGAGCTGGTCCCATGCAGGCTTCTTCATGGCTCTGTACTGACCTCTATGCAAGGGCCGGCATTATTGGCCTTGATGTAGCTCTCGTGCTAGCAGAGAGAGGTTACGGAAAGTCCATCACAGTCATTGCTGAACATCTCCCCGGAGATACGGCACTGAGTTATACTTCTCCATGGTAGGTAACAGCACCTGACAACGTTGTACTTGCTCCTACTAATCTCACTATAGGGCTGGCTGCAACTTCTCAGCTATCTCTGGTACAGATGCCAATGCCTTGAAATGGGACAAGGCAGGATATTTCCATCTCAGCAAGCTTGCTTCAGAGAGACCAAAGCAGTCGTACGTAAAGCGAACTCCTTCGACGGAGCTTTGGGACGATAATGTTCCTCGTGACAAGATCCAGGCAATGTCTGAGTATCTAGAAGACGTAAGTTCAGGTCTATCAAGAGAGGCCCTCAGCTGATTTCCTGCAGTTCCAAGAACTGCCAACCTCTGAACTGCCCGAGGGCGTCAAGTTTGCTGTCTCCTTCACGACTCTCACTGTCAATGCACCCAAGCATCTGCTCTATCTCTATGAGAGATTGAAGAATGACTACGGTGTGCGCTTTGTTCGTCAGAAGCTTCCAGATCTTCAGACTGCATTCTTCAGCCAGTCTACCCAGATTGTGTTCAATTGCACTGGTAATGCTGCACGAAAGATGCCTGGAGTTGAGGATCCAAAGTGTTACCCAACTAGAGGACAGGTCCTCTTGACTCACGCGCCCGAGGTTCACACGAACATCATGAGACATGGTAGAGATTACGAGACATACGTCATCCCCCGCCCGTTTTCGAAGGGACACATAATTCTCGGAGGGTACATGCAAAAGGGGAACGGGTAAGCTATCCGTGTCGTATGCATTGCATTGTGTGCTAACATGTCTTCTCAGCGATGGTGCCACCTACTCGTACGAAACAGAGTCCATCTTGGAGCGCACCAAGGAACTGAGCGATGAAGTCAGGAATGGAAACCTCGACGTTCTAGCGGCTTTTTCAGGCCTGCGTCCTTCTCGTGAAGGTGGCGCTCGTGTAGAAAGAGAAGATTTGACTGTCGCCGGACAAAAGCGCACAATGATTCATAACTACGGTGCAGGTGGCACTGGATTCCAGGCTGGTTATGGAATGGCTCTAGATGCCGTTCGTGCCGCTGAGCCAGTTCTATCGAAGATCCAGGTCGAACTCAAGTCGAAGCTATGATGCATCTCCCGGCTGATGTTCAATGGATTCACTGAGAAGAGATCACTAGATGCATGTGGAAGGCCCAGTATGTAATAAACAAGGAAAGATGTACTATTGTATTGACAGTATTGCTTCTAAGCTATGTTCTTTTCATGTGCGAAATATGATAATATCTAAATACAAAAAGCAAGTCATGTAGGTCATAAGGTACTCAGTCTAGGTAAAGCTATGCAGTCATTGCTCTCATGGTCCCAGACTCTTTGAGATGCATGTAGGTACAGAGGAAATCTTAAAAGAAGTAGACAGGATAAGGAGGCTTCTCATAGCCAGCCTTGGAAGTAGTAGTGTGCTCAGCCGCCTTGGGGGTAGAGACAGGAGTCTCGTAGAGCTTGGTGGTGGAGCGGATGAAGGTGGTGACCGTTCCGTTGCCGGGAGCGTGGTGGGTGGGGATGGTAGGAGGATAACTCTTGCTGGGAGAGGGGTAGACGTGAGAGTTCCACGGCTTGATCTGAGTGGTGGCTGTGGCGTAGACGGTGGAAGTAACGGCGCCGATGGGGCAGTTTGTGACTGTGGGAGGGCAAGCGGTAATGGTGTAGTACTTGGTGGTGTAAAGAGTGGAAGTCGAGTTACCAGGAGGGTAGTAGGTAGCACCAGGGCCGGGAATGACCTGAGTCTTGGTGACGGGGCAGAGAGTGGTTGAGAGAGCGACGGTCTCGGTGGTGACGTGAGGAGTACCAGGGCAGTTGGTAACGTGAGGAGCGCAAGCAGTGACAGTTCGGATGTTGGTCGTGTAGACGGTAGAGGTGGACCAGCCGGTTGTGACGACCTGCTGAGTTGGGACGGGGTAGGTCTGATGGGGCTGGCTGGGTTGCTCGTGACCAGCGGGCTTGGTGGGATGAGACTGCTCCTCGGTGACGGGGCAGACGGTGGTGGAGATAGCGATGGTCTCGGTGGTGACGTGAGGAGTGGGGGTCTCGCAGTTGGGGTGCTCAGGGCCGCAGGTAGTCACAATTCGGACACTGGTGGTGTAGACAGTTGAGGTAGACCAAGCGGTAGTCTTGGCTGGCTGAGTAGGCTGATGCTCGGTTGGCTTAGGCTGAGTAGGCTTGGGCTCGGTGTGATGCTGCTCAGTCACAGGGCAGATGGTAGTGGAAACAGCGATAGTCTCAGTGGTGACATGAGGGGTAGGTGTCTCGCAGTTAGGGAACTCGGGACCACAAGTCGTGACGGTGCGAATGCTGGTGGTGTAAATGGTAGAGGTAGACCATCCAGTAGTCTTGGCAGGTTCAGTATGCTGAGGCGGGGTGGGCTTAGACTCAGTAGGCTTGGGTTGAGTGGGCTTGGGCTGAGTTGGCTTAGGCTCAGTGTGATGCTGCTCAGTAACAGGGCAAACAGTGGTAGAGATCGCAACAGTCTCAGTAGTGACATGAGGAGTAGGCGTCTCGCAGTCGGGGTACTCAGGAGCACAAGATGTAACAGTGCGGATGGTAGTCGTGTAGACAGTTGAAGTGGTCCACTCAGTAGTAGAAGCAGGCTTGGTCTCAACAGGCTTGGTCTCAGTGGGAACTGCGTAAGTTGGCTTGGTCTCAGTAGCCGGCTTGGTCTCAACTGGCTTTGTCTCGGTGGCGGGCTTTGTCTCGACAGGCTTAGTCTCAGTGGCCGGCTTGGTCTCAACTGGCTTGGTGGGAGCTGGCTTCGTCTCTGTGTGGTGCTCCTCTGTAACAGGGCAGACAGTGGTGGAGATGGCGATAGTCTCAGTCGTGACGTGCTTACCGTTGGGGCAGTCAGGAACATCGGGAGCACAAGAGGTCACGGTGCGGATGTTGGTGGTATAGACAGTCGAGGTGGTCCACTCAGTGGTGCTGGCGGGCTTGGACTCAGTAGGTACTGGGTAAGTGGACTGAGTCTCAGTAGCAGGCTTGGTCTCAACAGGCTTGGTCTCTGTCTTGGTAGCAGGCTTAGTCTCAGTCTCAGTGACAGGCTTAGTCTCAGAGGGGACTGGGTAAGTGGGCTTGGTCTCGACAGGCTTAGTCTCAGTAGCAGGCTTGGTCTCTGTCTCGGTGGCAGGCTTTGTAGATCCCTCATGATGAGTAACAGGCTTAGTAGACTCCTCAGTCTCAGTAGTAGGAACAGTAGAATGGCCCTCTGTCTCAGTAGCCTGGGTAGGAACGGGGTAAGTGGGTGATTCCTTGGTGACAGTAGCAGGCTTGGTAGATCCAGCTTCGGTCACAGGGCAGACAGTGGTAGAGATAGCAATAGTCTCGGTTGTGACATGCTTGCCGTTGGGACAGTCGGGGATCTCAGGAGGGCAAGAGGTGATGGTGCGGATGTTGGTTGTGTAGACGGTTGAGGTAGTCCACTGGCTGGTTTGCTGGGTGTTGGGCTTGGTCTCGGTGGGAACAGTCTCGGTCTTGGCTGTGGCGGTCTCGGTGGTAGCCTTGGGAGGGGGATAGACACCGGTAGAAGTTCCAACAGCGGGCTTGGTAGACTCAGCAGGAAGGGACTCAGTCTCGGTCTTAACACCGGTCTCAGTGGTATCAGTGCCCTTGGGGGGAGGGTAGACACCAGTTGAGGTATCAACAGCAGGCTTGGTGGTCTCAGTCTCAGCAGGGACAGTCTCGGTCTCAGTACCCTCGGTAGCCTCAGTCGTTCCCTTAGGAGGAGGATAGACACCGGTGGATGTACCGACAGCGGACTTGGTAGTCTCAGTCTCGACTCCCTCAGTAGTGGTAGTGGTGACCTTGGGAGGAGGATAAGCACCAGTAGAAGGAGAAGTCTCAGTCTCCTCAGGAACGGACTCAGTCTTGGTCTCGGTCTCACCAGGCTTGGAGACAGTAGCAGTCTCGGTACCTTGGTGCTCAGTCTCGGTGGAGCCGGGAACAGGATAAGTGGGGGTACCAGTCTCGCCATGCTCAGTCACAGGCTTGGTCTCAGTGACGGGGCAGATGGTAGTAGACACAGCGATGGTCTTGGTAGTGACATGTTGACCGTTGGGGCAGTCGGGAACCTCAGGAGGGCAAGAAGTGACAGTGTACACATTGGTAGTGTAGACAGTCGAGGTAGTCCACTGTGTAGTAGAGGCACTGCCAGTCTTGGTCTCAACACCAGTATCGGTAGTGTCAGTACCCTTAGGAGGAGGGTAGACACCGGTTGATGTGCCGATAGCAGGCTTGGTGGTCTCGGAAGCAGCCGTGGTACCCTCGTTACCGGGTTGGGTTGTGGGGGTGCCCTCGGGAGGAGGATACGCGTCAGTAGAGCTGCCAACATCGGTAGATCCCTGCTGGGTTACATCGGTGCTCTCGGGAGGAGTGTACTCGGAAGTGGGGGTAAGAGCCTCAGTTGTATCCTTGCCGGGCTTGGTGGTCTCGGTGTTGGCGGGAGGAGGATACAGATCAGTTGAGGTCTTACCCTCAGCAGTAGTCTCAACAGCAGTGGACTCATGCTCAGACTCGGATGGGGTGTTCTCAGGAGGAGGGTAAGCACCGGTTGGGGTGGACTCTTCAGATGTAACAACGGCAGAAGACTCTTGCTCAGTCTCTGTCTTTTGAGTGTTCACAGGAGGGGGATAGGCTCCAGTTGGTGTTGAGGCCTCAGTGGTATCTTGTCCAGGCTGGGTGTTGGCAGGAGGAGGATAAGCGTTGGAAGGAGTCTCTACAACAGAAGTGTCTTCAACAGGCTTGCTAGCACTCTCGGTAGCTGCAGACTCGGGAGGTGCATAGTTGGTAGTTTCTTGGTGCTCGGAAGTAGCGACAGTGGGAACTGAAGGAGGAGCATAAGGAGAAGTCTCTTGCTCAGTGGGCTCAGTGTTGGCAGACTGAGCGGGAGGAGGGTAGAGATCAGTAGAGACGGCCGGAGCTTGATAGACCGAAGTTGTCACGGCCGGAGGGAGATCGTAGTTTCCTCTTGGCTGGCGACGATAGTCTAAAACACCAGCGTTGGCCGCGCTAAAGGCGACGGCGCTGAGTAGAAAGAAGCTTCTCATGTTTCCTTTTGTTTCAACGAATGTTTGAAGCGAATGAAATGTTTGTTTATGTGAAACGAAAGTGAATTGTTGCTGAGGAAAAGAATGTGTAACGAGCTGGTGTAGCCTGAATCTTTATACAAATCTCGAGATCGGTTGTCAGGTTACATTCTCAGCTGAAGATGGGTTTGGTTCTCCACGTAAGTCGTACGCGCAAATCAATCATGATCCAAAGTTGGAAGCGTCTCCATGGCCATGCAGGCCCAAAGTGGGAATACGGGCGCTTGCATACAAAACATAGCAGGGTGAGGTCATTCCGGATCTACCTAATGGGGAGTGACAGGGCGGTCAGTCGATGGGTGGTTGGATGAGAGAGAGTCGTTTGGGCAGAAAGGAGCGGGTAGTGGATAGTGGATCAGAGACAAGGTTGTTGAACATCCGAGATACCCAGGCGGCTCGGTTCCAAAAATACAGTTGCAGTCAAAACGCTGTGCCGATCATTTCATGATGTGGCCTGGTCGTCACGGCGTAAAAAACGGAGTTTCCAGTTAGTCCAGGTGGACATGGGGTCGAATTGACCTTGGATAGGCCGCTGAATAAAGAAAACGGTTCTAACAATAACCAAAATGTCTTGGTTGAATCAAGGTTCACGCACACGAAACATGCACAAGGCCTCGTGTTTGCGACGCACGACTCCGCAGAGGTGCTGTGACTGTGTGCTATTATTGGATCTCTCTGGCCACTCAGCGGCTATAAACAGAAAAACCCAAGGTCCTGCACGTCTTGGTTGGTTGGGATGATCCCTGCAAGTTAAGAGCCCTGATCGAATCATCCAGTCGTCGGCTGCCAAGCAAGGTCTAGATTAGATTTGCGCACTAGAAATAATTCAACCACGTCAATTCACGATTCTGTGCATTAGTTTTTTACGAGATGGAACTGAGAATAGAATATTCTGAGTCTTTTTCTATTTTTTATTTCTTGCAGAAGAAGCGGGACGTGATTCTTTTCTTAGATGTTAGGCCTACCAACAACCTCGTGTTCGGCATCATTTATCCAGCGGGGAAAGACAATAGAAATAGATTTGAAGAAAAATAGAGATGATCTGGGTTGAAGCGCTGGGAGAATAATTGCAAGACATGATCGTCATTGATCCTCGAAGCAAATCTTGACCTGAAACAAATGGCTTGGGGATCTGGCGCTTACAGTATTGAACCCGTTTGTTAGCGCGCGGTTCGTTGGTGTTTGGGGCTTTTTGGCAGACGCCACTGAAATAGCGAGGCTAGCGAGGCCACTGGAATGCGGGCAGCGGATGAACCGTCGACGCCACGTCGCACCATCAGCTCCTCTACCCTGGACATAACGAGGAAATCGTATCTACAATGAAACATTGTTTTGAACTCTATCGCATCAATTGGCTTTGCTGTTACGAGTAATTCTGTAAAGTCAGATATAGAATAAAAAATGTAAATTATTGTGTAGTGTGTATTGAGTGATTTTTGGCCCATGTTGAGTATTGAATCGATTCCGTAGGGAAAGCCTTTTTGCAAATTCGAAGGGAGCTGAAAATGAAGCTGAAAAAGAACCATCTTCATTGATGTAACGAAACTATCACATGGGACCAACGTGCGTTTTGAAACAAAACGTATCTTGATCTCAGACCTGTTATAGAAAAGCTAATAATGAATACTACCTCATCTTGGAATGTTAAACGCAACCTCTATCCGACCTCAAGCACGGAAATCACACGCATCTAACCAGCTTCCAGCAATCCTGCATATTCTCTTCTATCTATTTCTCCACCATCTTTTACTTGGAAACTATCGCCTTACCTTCTGTTCCTCATCTCAAAAGCTGCTCCAAGTTCCTCCTTTTCATACCAGCAGTCTTCGCGTCTTGAGGTACAGCATGTCAATTGAAAACTCGCCGTTTTCGAGCAAACAATCTTGCATCGATAACGACTGATAAGCCGCTCGTATCCACACCAATTGAGTGTCTCTTTTCCAGGCCATAGCGTCAAAAAGCTTTGACGTCCCTTCTCGGCCCGCCTTGTTACTGGAATGATCGGCAACTCTCCACTGAGGGCCTCAACGCGTCGGGAAAACCCTTTCGTCACTGACATCGGGCGGGCCCCGCCCTACATCTGTTGATTCGCGAATGTAAACTCCAGAAGCCCATGACAACGCGATGGGCAGCCACAATCGACAGGTACGCTAAATATCGCGCTGTCCGACGTGTATTCTATAGGAACCCAAAGTACATCCTAGAATGCTGTCCCGAAACTATATTGTGAACCGCCTCCCAGTAGTTCTGAACCCGCCCACTCTGGACGAGTCTCGTGCACCTCGAACTACAACGGGAGAGACATCTAACACTTGCTTTCGAGGCTGTTTGGGACATTTTCCACGGCGGTCTATCTCAAAATTGAGTTAGCGATGCTTATCTGCAGTCTATGCGGTCACTGGGCCAATTGCCTCCTTTCCAGAGAACGGGGACACAGAGCGTCAGAGCCCCTAGAGCCATAATATCATTGGGTACCTTTTGCGGAAATCAAGTCTTGATCAAATGTCGGTTGTAACAAGCTACCTATATTGAAATCATGGTTGGAGCTAGATAAGACTCAGGCCCTCGCCCTGAAGCTGTGCAAAACTCCTTATATGAGAAGCTGCGAGCACCGAGCTACTGCCAGCTGGAGTCGTTTCATACTCTACAGAATTTTGTGAAGTTCCAGCATGTCCAAGTTCTCTCAGCCGGAATAGGCTCTCAGCCACGAGTCTCAACTGCAAATAACACTATCAAGCCCGGCTTTACCAAGCCATGTATCGATTGGGGGCATCTTCGATAATGGGTACAATAAGATATCATCTACGGCAAACAAGAGCAACCCCACCAATGACTCATTGCTCGAGGGCTTCTGTTTGACCAATGTCGCTGAGGCCTGCTTAGTCGAAATCAATTGTATCCAAGTTCCGAACTACGCGGCCCTGAGATATATCTGGGGCAATTCAGACGAGAAAATTACTGCAAACATCGAGAGCTTTACGAGTCTGAGGCTCGCAGGATTCTTTCGTGAGAAAGACTTGCCGCTTCTTTTCTAAAGATTGCTCTCAAGTCAACTCCCAATTCAGGATCGCTTGATAGTTAAAGGTTATGATATATAAAAAAACTATACAATAGTTATAGTATCCCAGTCCTCTTTAGTCTCTTTTAGGCTTTGCGCTTGATTGCGATCCAATTGCATCCATCCTATTCTCCTCATGTACCTGACGCCATTAGCACTTGTTGAAGTTAACACTAAACCGAATCCCAGGTCAATCTTGAATCCCACATTGCTATTATCTTTCTTCGCTTCTGCTCCTCCTCCCTCGAGCTCACGCTGGGAAACAGGCGAAGCTTCTCCATAACCTCCCAGAAGCAGTACTTTAATACCCACGTCCTGCCATTGATCAGAAGCATTTGGGTCCTCGTTGTCCAAATGCAGATATAGGCTATTGGCCGCACTGCTATACTTTGTGCAGAATCGCGGTGGCGGACGGATTCCTGCTCGTTTGAGTCTTCCTTCATGATCACTGCCTGGGATCGTACTTTGCATTAGCTGTGTGAGTGGTCCCCGCACGCGCACCGATGCACTCTTAAGTTGCCCATAGTGATCGTCAGGGCTCGCAAATGTAACCTTCCAGCCCTCCACGACAGCGATCGATCTCCAGTCTGGGTCCGTGTTAGGCGCTGCGATGCCTTGATAGCTTGCCCAGCTCCAGCTTGGACCAATATATTCGTTGATAGGTTTAGGTTTCGGCCTCCATTGACCCTGCCAAGCCAATCCCTGGACCATCACGCTTGACCACAGTCCTGCCACGTACTCATCTTTGAGCAGACCACCGAAAAGTCTGGCGATACCACTCAAAGCTGGGAACTTATCAGTAGGATTGGTCAGATTTCGGACGCTGTAGTTGCAGATTATAGACGACCAAGTCCGGAGAGCTTCGCGAACGGAACACGTATGGTTCATAACAGGACTTAAGTCGCAGTAGGGCGTGTCAGTCTTGGACCCATCCTCGCTGACTATGCCGTCCCGGCATTCGAAATACATCTGCCTAGTGTTGTAGTGAATCGTACGTGCAGCCAAGGATCGCTCCTGCAGTGCCCACGCACGTTTCGTAAGAGGCTCGTCGGAAAATCCCGCGTTGTGGTACAGAACCTCGTCGCTATTCGCACCAAGTTGTGCGTGAACTAGGCCAACACCTGCAAGCTCCAAGTCGGCACTGACGCGCGACGGACGTATGGAAAAGCAACCCCCCGCCGAATCACTGGCATGGTTCGCCGCAATGACCAAGTATGCATTCGAGTACACGCTTAGCATTCGAGACAACTCACGCGCCCAATCTTCTGTGTCACCCTGAATGATACAAAGGCTATCGATCCAAAGGTATGGTATTCCAAGATATCTAGACACCAAGACCGCCTCCCGAAAAGTCTTTGGCAGGTCTGTAACGCAAATGCCAGACATATGTGCGCGAAGCGAGGTGCGAGTGGTGGTCAGCATTGGTACTGAACCCCAGCAGTGTGATAAAGATGCATACTTCCCCATTGTACCCGTATTAGGCTCGATGAGCTTGATGCGGCTGTCGCCGATTGATCCGACAGCGAGCACACGGGAGGGAAGGGCTGTCTGGTCGTGACAGCACTTCTCGTGGTTGTCCCGACAGTTCATGAGCCACGAGCTCACAACCCGGAGAGGTCCGGGTGATCCTGAATCCTCGCAAAAGGGTCGCAAAGAACTTTCTGCTGCCAAGGAACTGGCTTCCTTGGTTGTGAAAGCCACACTTCCAAGTAGTAGCGCCGCATAGTTACCTCTCGGGATGAAAACATTAAACCCATGCCCTTTCCCAAGCCTCTGGGTCAGATATAGTCTATTGGGTGGCAAAATTAGATCATAATCTGCGCCAAATTCCTGATAGAAAGTGCTGCTGTTTCTCCCTGCTTGGCGTCGATCATTCCAATTTTTGACGGCGCCTTGAATAATGGTGCAGAGCGGGCAATTCAAAGCAGCTGATTTTGCCAATGTATCGAGACTATGCTGCCAGGGGAACCCGGAATCTATATCGAATGGAGCCTTGCTGTCTTCTGACCCTAGATAGAACGCATTCAACTGAGGGTCATCGAAGACGCGATTAAAGGTTTTCCAACGTGGGGTCTGGTAGAGCAGAAAAGTCGATTCGACGGCAATAACCACACAATGCCATAGTTGCGAAGTGCACAAGTGCCTTGTAGCGAAATCGGAATTCCTTTTCTTTCTTTTTTCTGTTTTTTGTGTTGAAACGAAATGGTTGTGCATTGAGGAATACAGCATCCTTGGGGATTTATTCAATTATGACCGGGTGCGTACGTGGCATGACAATCGGATCGGGCTGTGACTTACATCAGGCTGCGCCACCACTATTTCCGCCACAGAATGCATTTGTTATTTTTGCTACTGCCTAGTTGCAGGAAGAGCCGTCCATTGTGCGTTATCGAAATGCAGTGGTGGCTTGCGGCCATGCATCGCGGGTGGCCAGAAAGGGAAGCAACTGCATTTGCTCGCTTGAGGCCAACACAAAAAGTAACACTTTGTTGCTATTCATGCCTCAGACTTTTAGGCGACTATGCACTTCTAGAGAAAAAGAATATGGCTTTGATGTGATAACTAATTTATGGAGGACTATCCCTTAATTAAAGGCTTAATTACAAGGCTCATTCAGTGAGGCTGTGTGCTGATTGTTCATTTTCAGCTGCCGCCAAGGCATCGGGCCACCCTAGTTCTATGTCGTGACACCCTGTAATTTCCGTCACTGCCCCAGGATGAGCCTGGCCAAATCAGATATGCTGGTTACCGATTGTAGTTGAAAGACCAAATAGTAATAGAGAGGTCTCGCTCTCAACGCTCCAGTTGTCCACGTAAGGCGCAAAGAGTAACCAATTAGGCATGGCTGCGGATGAATTGGTTGACAGGCGCGACTTATGTCGACCATCAACTATAGAGAGATAAATATCACCCGATATGAGAAACAGAGGACCAAGGAGGAGCGCGTCGGTGGCCTATCACTTCCGTTATCTATACGACAAGAAGCCATATGTGCACTTAAAAACTATATTACTGCTAAACATTCATTGCCTGAAGGCTTTTAGCCTTATCGGACGTATACACCTGAAAATTAGTAGGCACCGGCCCACGCAGTGTCTTTGCAGAAAAAGGACAACGCACTGGATTTAGTCGGTCAACTCTCGATACTGACGAAAGGTTCATCGGAGCCGTTCGACAAGCTGGAGCGGGTGCGAGCTCAAAGTCACAAAGATAATCAGTGTCTTATCGTCCATTGTCGGTCACCCGCTGGAGCCTGGTCTAAAGAGACAGAGAAGGACTTTAGACAGATTCATTTGAATCTCCAGGAATATAAGATTCTTTAAAAGGACCACTCTACCTCGCTCTGGCGCTTGCCGTGGTGGCTGCCGCCTCCAACGTTCGGGGTACTTCTATCACTTTCGCCGTAGCTATTCAAATCCCATCTGGGACAGTCTAGGTATCGCTCTTCATTAAACAAAACACCGCCTAGAACTTACTACCTGATGCTGGCTGTTTGGTATTTTCTTAACGCCGCTATTATCTTAAGCTAGTTAATTGCAGCATCCACCATCTCGAGACATACTAAGAGAATGACGGCTAATGATCTTATGATCCCGAGTCCACATGTATATTAAAGTAAGCTTAACAGCCCTATCAAAGCAACTTTAGTAAACTTCGGTGATATGTTTTGCCAGTCTTTAAGCTATAGCTTGACATGTCTTTTGCACTTTAAGAACTAAGCAAAGTCTTCCTGATTCCTCTTATTATATCGGTCCTAGTTATAGCTTAAGTTCTGTTGGGGGATATAGATAATATACGATAAAGTGTCGATCTGACTTGTTATAAATTTACTAAATTATTTATCTTTTATTACTTAAGAGTCAGAGTATATAGCTCGAGTTGTTATAAGGATATTATTAAGCCGATATATAGGAAGATAGAATATTCTATCTAGAGATATTATATCTTGCCTAAATATTTATAATTAAGAAATTTAATTTTATTATAAGGAAGGGTATATAAGCTCTTATATTAGCATTACTGCCTCTTGTTTCTTAAACCTATAAGGCGAGTTATCTTCACGAGCCTTGTATAAGCCTCTTTATATAAACCTTGATATTAGTAATTATCCTACTACTACTCTTTATGTCAATAAACACATTCTGAAAGGCTTAGTTTCCGAGGTTATGGAAGTTGGAAGGTGTGCGGGAATAAACTCAATTTTGACTTTATGATAATAAAGACAGTTAAAAAGCCGTTTCATATGCCAAGGCTACTCGTAGCCCCTGGAGCTATCATACCATAGAGTTTGAAGATCTGCCCTTTCTTAGACCAATTGAGGAGTGGTTACACAGGAGGTAAAGCTGTAAGAATAAGTTTTAGGCAGCTGCCAAAAGAAGTAACATCTACGGCAGTTTTGAAAAAGATATTCCGTCTAGCAGCTAGCTGAAGCTTATTTAGATATCTCGTATATCGACCAATAGCTTAGCCGACGTCCAAAAACCGTCGATTGTTTTATCGATTCGCGATAGTCAAACTGGAGATGTTTTGGGTTTCCCCTAGAGCTTATTTTGAGGCTAGCTAGCTCGCTCGGAACGTTATCAGCCAATGATCGACGAAGCCCCATTTGACATCTCAACGATCTCGGGCCGAGACACCATCATGGTTTCTGAACTAATACTAAGATCAACTGGTTTCGGCTTTGGGACGACCTTCTAGAATAAGCTTAGAAGACGGTGTAGTGAAATGAAACTTGGGGCCTCATCTCTGCCTTTCCTATTTCGGGTATAAAAGCAGTGGGGTGCTGCGTGCTTGAATCAAGTAAACCGTCTTGGTTCGTGGAGAAATGTCAAGCTTTGCAAAGGCCATGGATCTAAAAGTCAACGCGCGTTTCGGGTCTCGAGTCAGTATATGCACAGATGCTGCACATGTCTTCCGCGGGCACTATAGTCGGAACAAGATCTGCAGTCAGTAGGATCAACATTGCAAGCACATGTGAACTCAGTCTATCTTTACTGTACTCATCAATATCTTACTGAAGCATCTTCATAATAGCGGTGCCAGAGTGATGAGATAGTATGACAGTCTTGTTAATAAGCATACAACTTGAAATGGTCAGATTACCTAGTTGCTATCAAATGCCGTCTAATATGCAAAGATGCCTCCCTTCAACGAGTTATCGCTTGCTGTACGCGCCCTAAACACAGTATGTTCCTGTCCAGATTGGCCCGTCTAAAAATTGACTCCGAAACCGTTCGTTTTTTAAACATTGAAAAAAAATTTCTCTGCTTCATTAATCAGAGTCCTCGTCCTCAGGCATCGGCCTAGGATTGCAGATGATCGTGCCAGCCCACGTGATGAGAGTTCCCTCCTTTCCATCTCGCGTGTCGATGCTCTCGCAGCCGCCCTGCGCAGCAACGGGTGCTTGTGATAAGACCTTTGCGAAGAAGTTCTTGGCTGCTTCGTTGCCTGCTTCCCACTGGAAAACAACGCACTCGTCCATCTTGTCGCCAGGTTCTTTTCCAGGTGCGATGACGGGGACTAGTTGATGTCGTCGTCGCTCACGAGGTAGATCCCACCATGAATCCATGACTGCCTTCCAGAGTTCAGTGCCGTATCCCTGGCGGCAGAATTCTGGTTTGAGGAGAAACTCGGCTTCTGGCCAGCCAGAGATGGAGGAGGACATGGCTAGGACGTCTGGCAATCCACCCTCGCCTATGAGCTCATTGGTCGATTTAAGAAAGGCGCCAAACCACCAGTGGCTTTGGTCGTCCTGAACCAGAGAATGAAGCTGTCTCTCTGTCTCGTCCTTGTCTTTGGTTGCGCGCCCGCGAGCTGTTGAGTGGTTCTGAACGTCAGGACGTTTGCGAAGCTCATGGAATGCATCCAGATCGTTCATTGTGAAGGGTCGGATGATCAGACGCTCAGTCTCCAGTGGGGACCGATCCGAAGCGCTGGGAATGGGTCGCTCCGGCAATGTGACTGAGTAGCTGAACCATGGCGTCATGCCAAGGTTCTCAAAATCCTCAGCACTGACAAAGACCTCGAGAGGGGGAAGGGCGTGATGAAGAGGTGCCATCGTTTCCATAGTGAAGCTGTTATCAAAGAAATTGTAAGACACTAGTGGGATGTGAACCGGTATTTAGATGAATTTCTGGAAGTTGGAGTAGAAAATGAAACTAGTCTAGCAGGAGGGAATAAATAAGTGCCGAGGCCTGTCTCTTTTAAAAAAGGATTGTCTCGTATGATGTCGATTTGGTTAGCGACGTTACATAGCAACACGGCAGAAATGAGCGGTGAGTTGTTCTCGCATTTCAGTTCAGACAGGGCCCCAAGGAACGCGAAAAAAGCCGTTGGACTTGAAGAAAAATAAGCCCCAGGGATTGGGAGGATTTCACATGCAGGGATTGCGCGTCGGTTAAGCAAACATGTTCCTGTAGCTAGGGTCGTTTCCCCTCCCAGTGGATTGCGCACCTCGCAAATAACAAAATACAACATGACTCCACTAGGATTCTGCGGTATTTGATTTGTCTCGTTCTTTTTGCACAGTGAGACACGCCAGAAAGAGAGACCTCCTGAAACTGGAGACTGAGGGTAGGACTGCCAAGACTACGGTTTGTTTGGGTTTGGGGCGAACATGTACATGCATGCAAGGTCGAGAGAACAACGCTAGCGTAGCACTCGGGCCCCTGACACGTATTGAGGTCACTTCACTGGCATATTTGGCAGGACAAGGTTCAGCACCAGGTATTTCTGGTGGACAGCGTTGCAGCTGTTGGTTGTAATGGCGTTGGGGCCCATGCATATCCTTACTACAAACTACAAGAACACAGACCGGAATACAGTGCCGTTTGCCAGTGGTGAGATTGGGACACTGAGGCGTTGATCACGATGGCTCTGATAGGTGCCGTGTCTCACTTTGAGTCAATAGAGACAGTGATTATTGGTCGCATGAATCAGCTGATGTCAAAGCACTGCGATGCGAGACGTTGAATCGCCTCATTGATGAACCAACAATGATACACTACAGGCCTTGCTCATATTGTACAGTATTTTCTCGCCTCTGAGAAAACAACATGTTATAGATCACATCAGCGGGTATGAGAAATCCACAAGCTAGAATGATCGTCGAGGTATTCCTTGCGTGTTTCGCTCGGGAAAATTGCATCCGTTAAACGCATTTTCGTAAAGGGTATGCGAGATGACAGCTCCAACGGGAAACAAAACTCACCCAGTAAGCCAAACCACTACAGCTACATATCCACAAAATCATGGAAATAACGCAAAATCACAAACATGCAAGCTTTCGGTAGACATAGGGCTGACATATATCCCATTCCACCCAATATCAACACTCGTCACGCTCGTATCGACTCTACCCGAGCAATAGCCCTAAAACCGTTCGGATCCGCAAAACCCTCTCCCTCCGCACACGGTCACATTTACAGTGCGGCCCCTGTCACCTCATCCCGCGCCGGCGCGTACCCATTTAGGGGGAACAGGCTAGGTAACACCCGCCCCTAGAAGTTTCCAGTAAAAAATCAAATCATACTGTGAAGAAAACACGCGCATGACTGTGCCGCTCGCCCCGTGACAAGCACCGGCCCCTTCTTCCCAATATCACGGTACCGGTAAGCTAAGCCTCTAGGGTTACCTGTCAATTGCAACGTCGTAAGTAATAAGACGTGAAATACGAGTGGGGTTCTGTTATACCGAAGAGATATTGCTCGAGATTGTATTTTCTCACGTGTATTTGACCGTATAGTCGTGTTCACACCGCAATCTACGAGTGAGAGACAACTATTCTCCATGCAACTCGTCATGTATCATGGTAACGTCTCATTATAACATATCCACTATATATCATCCCAGAACCAACAACCCTCGAACCAACAACCAACATCAAGCAAATGGCAAATCCTGTCGATTAGACGAAGAATCACAGCCCGCGAAGCGCCACCAATCCTGATGCGTCCGCACAAACAACCACCGAATAGCAACGAGCGCAATCCAAGGAAGAGGAGGGAAATCTGCCCAGATACTGCCCTCAAACTCCTTATCGTGAAGAATCAACGCCAGCGGCAGAATCTCGTTACGATGAGATGCTTTCTTCATGGCGTTAGAGCCTATCTCGGCCCCTGTCTTCTCGAACCACGCTCCCCAGTCGCACTTGTCGGCGTACTTCTCAAGCCCGACAAGGGTGTCGATTTCGTTGTGTAGGTGTGTTGTGAGGGAGGGCATGAATGAGTCGATAATTTCTCTGACCTTAGAGCCGTCGAGTTGCTCCTCGTCTTTGCGGATTTTCTCAATGTATGTTGTGAAGCGATGCAGGCCCTCGTGGAATAAGCGGTGTTCGTCGATGTTGGCGTCCATGAGGCCTGGTACGCCGGTGATTCTGTTGATTTCTGGAAAGATCTTTTCTTCTTCGATGTCGTGATGTTCTTGGATTTCTTGGCTCCATGCCCATGCGAAGCTCGCAAAGTCCACCTTGTCTTTTTGCGTTCCTTTTTCTGCAACGTTGATTGCTTGGAGATAGATGGCGTTGACGCCGCGTAAGAATAGGTTATGGACGACAGCCATGCCTGCAGCGCATTTTCGAGCACCTTCAGCGCGCTTTTCAAGCTATGCGTAAGCCCGATTATTAGTGACTGTATGGTTATGGCCTGAGTGTCTTTTTCGGGGTTCATACCGAGTCACCTGCTTTCGACGCGCGGATGAGCTCAAAAGGGCCGTCAACCCATGGCTTTCTGGGTTCTTCCATTGTAGTATGCTACGCAGATTACAAAACAATAAGCCCAGCATTTCGAAAAAGGACAGCGCATTAGTTATATGCTCATTATGAGAGGTGCAGCAATATGTTAGTGCTGACGTTGGATGTCTGGAGAGTAATCCGTAGGTCCGTAGGGCGACCAATCATGAAATTTTCATCGTATCTGACATGCATGTATTTCATCCCAACGTTAATTTCCTCTAAAGATCAAGTAATATCAAGAAGAATGTTCTGTTGCGTCTGATACTGTTCCTCTTTCTAGCGTTTTAATTGCTGGCTGTACTGCTACACGGCCTCTGGGAGCCAGATATTAGCAACACGGGATAACTAAGTAGGATGACCTCACGATAGCCTCAAGGTCCAAGCTTGTTGACTCAGATCTAATTAGGGGGCTGCTCATAGGACACTGTTTATCTTGGAGCTTATCGAACCAATGTCGTCGTTCCAAGTGGAATCTTTGGGATCCTTGCTTAGTCGATGCTCAGACCAGACTTGTTTCAAAGCTCCCGATCGTTGGGTTTTGGAGGTCCCCGCCCAGAAGCAACCATAAGCGGGATCTCGATGCTTCCGATATCCGATAAGCTGAGCTGAAAGAGAAAGGCGATATGTCTAACCTTATGAGAATTAAAATAGTGTATGTATTACAGCTGGCTTTATGTCTTAAATATTTCGAGAAATGAAAGGCTGGGCCGCCGAGAAAACTTATTCCATGAGGCCAGCCAGGACATGGTAATTATATATAGGGTAAGTTGTTCGTTTTAACTAGAGTTACTATATTCTGCTTCAGAGACCGTCTGCTTTATCTCGAGTCTGATTACAAAAGATTGATTGGGCTCGTTCTTAAAGTGCTTTGAACTGTAGCGCTGTTGAAATTCTGATAAATCCTCGCTGTGTAAGCATGTCAGAGAAATGCTTTTGCGTGTTTTTTGACTCTTATGTTCGGTATGAGCTTCGACGATTGAGTTAGTCAGCGGAATAATTCTAAAAATAGCCTCAGTACAAAATCTTATCACGTGTCACAGCCATTACCTCGGCTTCTTTCCTGGATCTTATCAGATAAGCATCCTCAGATCAGATCAGAGCATCAACTCATAAAACCAGAGTCCGCCAAGTCAAGACAATAGCACTACCGAATCGACTCATGGAATTTACCTGACTCCGCCAAGCCCAACTCAGCTTGACAAGTCTTTAGTGGCGCACGCCGTTGAATGTCACAAGCAATAGCCACGACTTGGACCCAGCGCTAACATTTACGCGCTATTTAGATGGAGCCTGTCATAGCCAATAATGCGTATTCCGTCCCCACCGCTCAGACATTTAGGCGAACTTTCCGTCGTCTTGGCAGAACAAGTTTGTTGTCTCTGCGCGTGGAGTCGCAAGTATCGTGATAGCGTGACCTGCGGAATTGTGCGCTATTGTCTTGGGCATCTGATGTATCGCTATCAATGGCACGCTTGGCCAGCCACAACTGGGGCTGGCTTTAGGTGCAGTCTTTACAGACTAAAGAACATCACGCCACGTTGTAGATGTGAAGAAAGATAACATTGGAGTCAGAGGATCGTTATGTTCGTTACTACGTGAATTGATCACTAATTACATTATCACATCCTCCAATCATGACCGGTATCGCGTATACCATGAGCCAGTATCCAGTAGGACGCATTCTTGAGAACAGTCTCCTTAGATGCTGGTGCCAGAAGCACCATCCGTAGCCAACTGATGCTTGCGCGCATTATCCTCCATACGAGCAATTCGCGAGTTTCTCTTTGCCTGTTGCTTCCGACGCAACAAAAACAAAATCGCACCAGCAATCAAGACAACACCAGCGATAGAACCAATAACAATACCAGCAATAGCTCCGCCGCTCAACTTGTTAGACTTGCCCGACTTGCTCTCCGCCTCAGAAGCATCAGAGCTTTCAGAAGATGTAGACGGGTGAGTCGCAGTTGGGCTGGGACCGACAGTCGCACCAGCTGCCTTGTCATCGTCACCTGGTTCAGTGGCGTTGAAGCAGGGAATCTCAAACTTGAACTCGGACTTTGTGACAAAGGTGATGTCGGCGCAGGCGTAGAAGGTTTGGTTGTGAGGGGCGTCCCAGTCGGCGCGGTAGATGATTTGCAGAGTTGCGTTGTCGCCGGCTGAGATCTTGGAGGGAGCGTCGGGGACTTGGACGCAGGTGTGGCCTGGGTTGAGATCTGTGATACTCTTTTCCTGAATCAGGGTCTCAAAGTCATCATTGGACTGAGGGTCTACACAAAGTAATGCAAATCAGCAAGGTTGATAGACAATGGAAAGACTAGGTTGCTTACCCTCTGAGTAAGAGATGCTGATCTTGGTGTTGTAATAATCATCCTGTCCAACAAGAGAGACAGCACCGCCAGCTAGATGGTAGAGTTAGCAAATATTCTTGTAAGACTATCATGTCAAGAACAAATGAGTAAGAAGCTGACGTACTCAAGGGAAAGTTGGTTCTGTTGCCAGCAGATGCTCGCGAACCGCAAGGAGCCTTGTTGTCCATGTCCCCAGACCAAACACGGTCCGGGGGCCACATGAAAGCGGCAGGTCCCATGTCCTCATCCGTGACAGTAGCATCCGTAGGAATGTCATCTTGCCCGAAGGCAAAAGACGCCAGAGTCAACAGAAGCAGATTCTTCAACATGATGAACAGAACTGGTATACGTTGTCAAGATAAGACAGGACAAGGAACTTTAGAAGACCGTGGTTACCCTCTCCCAACGATGAGGGGAAATCATGCTCGAGATATACACCATTTCACGGATACACCATCTTTCACAGGTACATGTGACACTGCGGGACTTTTGAACCGCCAAGCTCACCCACTGAACCATTTGAGGCAAGAGAAATGCACCACCACTTGGCCGTTGACATCTGATTGACCCATCCGGCAATCGTGTGCCACCTAAATCCGGTGAACATCAGTATCCCCTGCTTATCAGATGATCAGATAAGATTTTGATGCATCCCGATGCTCTCATTGGTGCGAAGCGCTAACCGAGGACCGCAGCTAGAACACTTTGGGGTTAACGGCGAGGATTAAAGTTGGTGCGATATCGGATATACAGGTCTAGAGTATGCACTTTATCTTGGCATCAGGTCATGAATTGCTCGGTTGGCCAATCAGTGAGGATGACGGTGAAGTTGGGTGGTCGGTGTTCTCGGGATGCGACGGATAATTGACCGGAATGCAATTTCCTGCTTTGCGCTGGACATGGGATGGATTTGTGATCTATGCCTGACAAAAAAAAAATTGGCTTGTGCTATAAGAATCGTGCAGATATATAGCCTTGGTCCTCCTTCCATCCGTTTCTTCTCATCAACTCACAGCCTCATCTCAACACTTCCAAGTCATCCAATCGTTAGACTTCACTCGTTCAAAATGCATTCTCTCGCTGCATACACTCTTTTGGCTTCTGCCTCTCTTGCTGTCGCCATCGATCCCCGCTTTGAATTCCCCGACACTGTTCCCCTCGTCAAGCGTCAGCAGCCTGGTACCCCTCAGTACGCCTGCCACGAAGACTGCGGTGCGTAACCACCACAATCACCCCCATATACTATTCTAACGGACTCTAGGTCTCTTGATCACTCTCGCTCGTGATGATGATGGCTACTGCGATAGCGATGAGTGGAACGAGCGCTACGGCCGCTGCATGTCGTGCGCCAACACCTACGACATCTGGAAGTACTACGGCAGTGGCGTAGGCCGAGTCGCTCAGGAATGCGGTCTTACTCCCAAGCCCAGCCCCTCTGGTTCCTCTGGCGCTGCTTCTACCACCGCTGAGGAGAAGCCTTCTTCCACTGCTGCTGAGGCTAAGCCCTCGACTACTGCTGTTGAGAAGCCTGCCACCACTGCGGCCGAGGAGGCTGAGACTACCAAGGCTGAGGAGCAGGCTACTGCTACTGAGGAAGCTGAGGTGGAGACTACCTCTGAGCATGAGCATGAGGAGACTGAGCATGCTCACACTTCTACTGAGGCTGGGCACTCTGAGGCTCATGAGCATACTACTCTTGCTACCCACGCTGCTGAGACTACTCATGCTGCCAATCCTACCAAGACTCATGAGGCTGGTCATACTTCTGTTGATGAGATTGGAACTGTTGGTGTTACTGTAAGAGACCATATATCCTACATTCCTGCATCAGTTACTGATGATATTTCTAGGCTACCTCGACCCCTCTCCCATCAAGTGTCATTGTCAACGGTGCTGCGAAGCAGGTCGGATTCTCCACTGCTATGGTCGCCGTTGCCTTGGCCATGCTCGGTCTCTACTAGGCAGTTAATTCCTAAAAGTGCTTGGGGAGTTGTTCTCTGACGGGTGGAAATGAGCGCATGAGTAATGGACTTATGCGGTAAAGGAATTTAGGTGTTTTCACTTCTATATCTAATTTTAATTAATCATTGAATACTTAACACATGATCACTTTACAATATTTTTGTAACAGATACGTGTGAATGCCCTGGGTCTATGATTTAGGACCAGGGATCCCTAAGACAAAGGTTGACGACTGTATGTCACTCATCGATCTCAATGCGCTTTAGTAGGGTTAATGGTTCCTTATACCTCTTATAGGTAAATCTTGTGTTCTATTTTATTTTATCTGCTATATAAAGTATATACGTAAAGATTGTACCTATTATTCAACTAACTGGAGCCTTGAGTCTCTATTGAAATCATCCAGAAGGGGTAAAAGGTCTGTAGGGCGAGGTAAAGATGGACTTCCCGAGCTGAGCTGCCACGAGGAAATTTCTTTCTCCTAAAGAAGATTGTGTCTGTTTTCGAATACTGGCTGTCATGGCATACCCTTGTCTCGACCTTAACATCCTTCAGGTAGAACCTGCGAGGATAGGCAGAAGCCTTTTGGATCGTCCAACTCAAAACAAGATCGAGATCCGCATTGTTTTCAATGAATCCGCTTACCCCTGGCCACATTGCGGTAAGTCCAAGTCGCCCGAAATTACATCTTGCAATAAAGTAGAATAGAAATCGAGTCCATGGTGATATAGAACATGGAAATGAAGGATGGGTATACCAAAAGTTAGGGCCAAACCCGTCGCGAAGAATAATTTGTAAAAGCTCCGCTAGTGGATAGTAATATATAATATTTCTAGGTGATAAAAGACCGGCAATAGCGGTAGCCCGAGAACATTGGTTCTTTCGCCAGTACGGGCTATTATGTATCGCCTAATGTGAATACGGTAAAAAGCCTTGTTTACAGCTCTGAAAAAACACCGTGGGAATCTGTTCCCTGCCCCTCGGTATGTAGTTTGGGCTGCCATGGAAATCCAGGAACAGGGCTTTAAATTGTTGAATGTGACGATAAAGCAGCGTTTCGTCTAACAATGCCAAAACCTGGAGAATGGAGTCATCGTGTGTATGCTTAATCTGAGACAGTAATTGCCCTAACAAAAATAACATACCAAAGCTAGAAAGCCTTATTGTGGCCTGACTTTGCAAGGGGGTTGAAACCTTGATTGTTATTGGAGGTGGCTAGCCCTGCCATGACGACGTGCAGGTCGAGCTATGTCACCATTGAGGGGTCTGCCGTGCAACCAACCGGTAGAGGATTGCGTCGCCATTTGAACAACGGCTATTCTTTTCGGAGTGCGTAAATTGTAGTATTTATTTGACCCTAAATTGGTAAAAGAATGTATAGACGAAAGAAATATATTGTGACGCAGTCGTAAAGAAACTAGAGCGACATTTAGTCTCACAGACTATGGTACACGTAACTATACTATAACATTTTGAGTAACTTTTATGACAGGGCTGACTGTACACCTCATACCTCTCGTATTCCTAAAGGAGCGAGAATGTGAGAAATGATAGCTCAAGTCCCTTTCTATTGGCCATGTTCCGCAGCAACATCAAGGCGAGGTGCATAAAGAGGCAACAAGGCAGACACAACACGAGACTTGCGGAGCCCCGCCATATTTGTCCGTGAGGTGTATGTATCTCCTAGATCAGACAACAGGTAAATATAAGGAACCTGGACGTTGAGCCTAACTTCGTCTTGTTCTCACCTTCTGGGCTGCGAATCTGGCGAAATGGCAAATGCGCATCACCCTCGGCAGCTATGCGCTCCATGCAGCGCCCTGACGTTTACCATGCTGCGAGACGGCTACACTCACCCATTGACATATCTGGACACCATCAAATCCGGTGAAACATGCGCATTATGTCGATTGATGATTTGCTCAACTGGCAAGCTTTCAGCCAATCTTGACTCCTATAAGATACATTATCAATATCACTCGTTGGCTCCGAGATTGCCCGAGCTGCCAGCAGTTTCCAGGGAAGAAAGAATAATCTCGGGGCTATTACCAGTCGTTGAAAGGCTAAAACCATTGGCCGAGTTGCACTGGGGCAAGAACCAATATATTGGTGACCTCGAGAACAGCTGGGAGGTAAGAAAAGGAAACTTCAATGCTGGTGAGACCATTGAGATCACAGCCCCAGCAGGTAAGGTTTCTTTCCTATCATATTTAGCAAATTCACCATTCTCACGTATGAGTAGACTCGCTGTATGGAGCCCATGGGTTTGTGCCGCTTACCGATATCGAACCGGCATCATCGAAAAGAAACTTTAGAATGCTCCGAAAATGGCTCTCTACCTGTATGGCTAGCCATGAAGGATGTCGTGTATCACACTCCATGACTGAAAAGTCAGCCCAGGGGATCACGCTGCTACCGTCTAGAGTCATCGACATAGGCGATCCAAAGGAGCACCGGTCTAAGCCCCGGCTCTTCATATCGAAGAAGGCATCAGGACAGTACATTGCCCTGAGCCATCGTTGGAGCAAATCCATCGCCACAAAATTGAAGGGCGAAAACCTCAGCCAATACCAGAAAGAGCTTCCGGTGAACGATATGCCGCCAACGTTTCAAGACGCTATAGAAGTGACACGCCAACTTGGTTTCCGTTATCTTTGGATTGACTCACTCTGCATCATCCAAGATGACGAGTCTGATTGGTCGCAAGAGTCCCTTATGATGGGAAATATCTTTGAACAGGCTAGTTGCACTATCGCTGCTGTCGATTCCGTGGACGACGATGGGACCGACCACGGTTTGTTTTTACCACGAGACAACGATCCGCTTTCAGTCAAACTCACGATTCCTTACAAGAAAGAACCACTCGGGAAGCTTTCCCAACGAGTATTCAAAATCGACACTCCAGTCTATGTTTGGAAGATGCGATGGTTAAGGGAAATACCAACCATGAAAACTTGCGACAAAAACACCATCACGATTCGTCCACGCATTGTGTCGTCTTGGAGGCGTGTTCCACACTCCGACTGGCATAAGAGGGGCTGGGTCTTGCAGGAGAGGCTACTCTCTAGACGGCTGATTTACTACACAAAGAACAAGCTCTCCTGGTCTTGCTTCACCGAATGTGGCGAGGAGGAGAGCAGTGATCCCACAGCGGCTGACAGATTCCCTCTCATTCCGCGGCGCAGAGGAAGTGATTTTCCACTTTTCAGCATTTGGAAGGCTATCATTTCAGATTACCAAGGCTGCCAGCTGACGTTTAGCAAAGATAGGTTGGCTGCTATTGATGGTATTTCTGCTCGGCTAGAAGCCCAATTTTCGTGCAAGATCTACGCCGGAATCATGTCCCACTCGCCTGACGACGCGGCGGACAATTTACTCTGGTATGCCAGCAAAGAATCTTTGGGGACCTTTAACGGGTTCCATGCGCCGTCATGGACCTGGGCTGGTTTTAGTGGCGAGATATCGTTCTTCATGCCAACACCACGTGGAACCACCAGCGAACTTTTGATAGACAAGCTGCACTTCAAGATTCGTAATCAGTGCGAGTCGGTGGACCCATTCAAGGATTGCAAAGGAACTTGTGTGTCTGGGAGTGTTTCCTTCGAAGGCCCGACCGGAAATCTTACTCGGGGAGGCAAGCTGAAAGACTTAAGAATTGTGGGAGGTCCAGTCGACCCAATAAGTGAAAGAGAGATCTTCGCTCAAATTTTAGGCCATGATCTTGTGCCAGGTATCGCCATACCGCGGTTTGACGAATTGGGAAACATGGTTCGAATGCCATGTAACATGCTAGTGCCAGATCACACAGAAATACTCAAAGATGATTACGGCTACATTATTGGGTTTTTTATACCGGACCTAAAGGAAGAGCTTGAGCAGGTTATAGGCGAGCAACAGATTATATGTGTGGGCTTGAAGCGCTATTGGGACCAATATGGGCAACAGAACGACACTGTCGAGATCATCGGACTCCATGAGACATGTAATTCTCCAATGATGTTTCGGAGGCTAGGGAGAGGTAGAGTCATGTGCAACGCCTGGTTGCGGATGTGCAGACGATCATCATTCGAGATATGTTGATATCTGCCCAGATTTACTTTCGTGTCTACTACCAAGGTGCAGAAACTCAACATGGCTCAAGAGATCGTGATTGTATCTATCAGCCAAGTCCCAAGGATTCCAGACCAAAATGGATGGGCAGGGGTCTAGGGACAGGATGGACAACTTGAAATTGAAATGGATCTATTAGCTGAAGATGGCAATGGAGCAAATTAGAAGAGGGGGGGGATTTGGGTTTGAAACTAAGGGTGCTAGCATAGAATTTAGCCCACGATGAATAATAGAATTACACGGTTGGTAAGCTCCACAAGAAATCCCATGACCTATCTTCTAGCTCGGACATGTTGGGGTCATCAGTGGCGAAGCCAAACGGGGCCATGCTAGGATCGAATGGCAATGCAAGCCAGTCATCCACAGCCGACATCGACAAATTTCCTAGTGCATCATCTACTTGCGGCACGCTATCGTCGAATATCCATTGGGAGGTTGGGTCTACTGCACGAAAACCTTGAGGAATCGTCGTTGGGACCATGCTTTGCCTATACCTCTCCAAATGCATGTCCAGCAACTCTCCGTACCGAGAAGCTAGATGCATCTCGTCGAGACTACTGTTTCGAAGAGCTCGGATACTCCTTTCCAATATTCCAAGGGAAGTCTCAAGATCTGTTGTTCGAATTCCAAGACTCAGCGCTTTTAGAAGGAAGATGGAAACCATGATTATGCGAAGGAATACTCTGACTGGACAGTATCGGAGTGTCTCAGCCTCGAAAAGCCTGTTCACCGACTCGAGAGCCTGACATGATGAGTTGATGACTTCTTTGATGAAAGAGTAGTCTGTTGCTGTGATGGATGACTGGAGAACATCAGTGTCGATCGAATTTGGGGGC
Organism: Fusarium pseudocircinatum; assembly: GCA_013396035.1. Classification (NCBI taxonomy): domain Eukaryota; kingdom Fungi; phylum Ascomycota; class Sordariomycetes; order Hypocreales; family Nectriaceae; genus Fusarium; species Fusarium pseudocircinatum. Next base: position 55,133 of record JAAOAS010000060.1, on the reverse strand, counting down.
CTTCTACCGAGTACTCGATCGACGGCGGCTTGGATGCCAAAGGAGTTCATAAAAGCGCGTAGATAATTGAACTCAATGGTCAAGTCTTCGTATGCATGAGGTGAAGAACCTTAAGTGACAAACCGTTAGTACAGGATAAGCCAGGAAAGAAGAAGACGTGTGCTCACTCTGCTGACTGAGATGGGTTGTCTTCCAAGCCGCTAGCTGTTTCTGGAAGTGTTTTATGATGTTTATGTATCTGCAGCTACTAAGAATCTCTCGAATTCCTGCAGCTGAGGGACATAGAACATCGATGATGGTTCGTGTAAGATTGGTCAAGTCGAGCCACGCTGTCACTGTGGCTGACTTGCCTTGCACGTCTCTTGCGGAAGGCTCTGACATGAAGCGTGAGACAGAAGTCGGCATCATGGAAGGACAGCCTAGTCGACTGGACTGCTGCTCTAGAAAGATATACAGCAGATCGCGTAACCGTGTCTGCTCGGCCTTGAAGCCCGGGGGTTTTGCAGACGTGTCACCTCTTTCGCCGTCATCGCAAAGTCCAAGTTCAAGAGCTAAAGACTGCACACAGCCCAACAACATCCAAGACATGCGATCAGACGTCTTGGCAGGGAGGATCACATCTCGCAGCCACTGGGCTTCATTGTCGTTAGTATCGTCAGCCTGATTATCGAACTGGTCATCCCGAGGATCCAACTCGCTGAGCAAAGTAGACGAGTCCCAGCCATCTGAAGCAGGCGGCAGATGTATCGCTTGCGGGTGCCACTCTATGATCAGCAGAAGAGCTTCGATGGAGCCTCGGGTTCTTGTCTTTGCTTTTGATCGCTTTTCCTGACCAAAGATGATTCTCATGACGAGATGCTGGCAGTGCTCCCATAGTCGGTGGTGGACAATCGTGCTCCTGGCCAGACCGCCGTGACCACTCAAGACGTGATATCGGGATGAAATCATCAGGATTACACAGCAGAGGAGAGGCTCTTGTGTAATGAGCCTGTAGTGCTTTTCATGGCTTAGGTCAAAGCCTTTTGAGACCGGTGATAGTGGCGCTAGATTTTGCTGAAACCTGCAATGTGGCAATCAACATCATGTATTTTGCTCCATCCTTGAATGAACAATGTTACCCACAAGTCGATATATCTCACTGCCTCTTCAGCGGTGAACCAGCCCATCCTGACAAACCGGAAGGACCGCCATACTGTCAAGGGACTGGGAGCGGTATTAGAGGCATCATTGAGCCTGGGCGGCCTGACAGAGGTAGTTGTCCCCGGACTCGAAGTATCTCCGGTGCGTCCCAGTGTATGCCGTGATATAGGACCTTGATGGTTAGGCGAAGACCAATCCTTATTGGCATGTTCAATCGCAGGTTGGTACAAAAGCCGTAATGCGTCGTTGCCGTTCGAAACAAGTGTCGTAGTGATTTCACCCGCAGGGCCTGTGGAGCTTATAGACGGTGAGGTTTCGTTCATAACAGCTTGCTGCTGGTGTTCGGGTAGTCCACTGCGGACTGATATAGAAATGTCTGGGAACGTCAAATCATTGCTGTCGTCAAGCATCTGTGATGGCTCTTCCGTAAACGCATCTCGACTCAGATCGCCTTGAGCCTGCGAGGTGCTTGCCATGGTGATGCCATGATCTGAGCCTGTGGCCGGTTGAGAAAACACCACGTTAGCAAAATGGGCTGCAGAGGGTGAAGAGATGGACATAAGATCTGAGGCTAAAGATAGAGGCGTACCTTGTTCCAATGATCCTCTTCTGGTAGCAGTATTGTTTCGCTTTCGATGAGAGCGCTCATCGCTGAATATACATTCTTTGACTTCTCTTTGACATCTCAAGCATGACGCGCCAGGTTTGTCGACGATGCATCGGATCTTCTTCTTCCGGCACAACTCGCAGGCGTGGTAGCCCCGGCGGAAATCACGCACGCGTCGTCTGCGAGAGGGCTCATCATTACCAGGTACAGTGGTCTGGGTATGTGCGTCAGCGTCCATTGGTTCTTTTCCGGCCGAGAGGACTCTCTTGATGGTCAATTGTTTGGGAATCTTGAGAATCGGAAAGTGGCGGATGGTGACAGATATAAGTACCCCTCTGCCGGATCTCGCTAACTGCCAGGTGATGGTCTGGCTAGCATCCTACGGGACTAATACAGTGGGCTAGCTTGGCGTCGTGCGGGGGATTGACGGGCTAAGTCCACTTTTGCTTTGGGGCGACTTGCGAAGTGTCACGCGGGAAATGGTTCCCGAATGAGAAAGCCACATAATAAAGACCGACTACGTGATGACTCTCTCGAAACTGAGCGTACGCGATGTATTCAGCAACAAAAGGCCGAGCTTACTATTGTAATGCAAAGACTGAATCTTATACTATTAAGTAGAGTAACTGACAAACTATATAATGGATCATACTCAAGAAAGTCAACCCGTTGGAGGAATCTTTCGCCCTTCCAACAAGTCAGAAGGAACCACTATGTTATGTGAGGTAGCGGAAGTTCTTGTTCTTATCGCCAAGCTCCGTAACATCCACCGCCATATCGGAATCGACGGGGCCATATTCACGATCTCTTCTCCTGTTCTCACGTTCCAAAGCAAAGTGCAGGCCTAACGCAAGGACAGAAATGAGTCCTGTCAGTCCACAGCCAATGGCAGTACCACGAAGGTAAAGAGGTCTGGTCAAGTATTTTGTTAGTGTACGAACGCCTAAATAAGAACTCACTGGAGTTAAAGAGACACTTACCCGTCAGTACTAGGAAAGACAACACTGCTAACAAAAGAGGAGCATTGACCAAAAGTAGCGAGGATAGCTAGTCCAGCACCCTTCTTGGAGTCTCCTCCCTGATTGTTTAGCAGCCAGGTGATGTTGATGGCAAGCGCAGGAAAGACTCCACACGATGCGAGAAAGATGGCGGCATAACGCGTTGCCTTTTTTGACTCATCCTGAACAACGACCAACATGAGGTAGCCAATAAAGCCAATGAAAGCGCTCCCACCGACAACATATCCTCTCTTGCCATACCTGTCACTCACCAAAGCTGCTAGCACGCAGCAAAGGAATGCTAGAAAGTATGGCGGTGCAGTGAGGCCTTGTGCAGTGATGGATGAGTAGCCCATGTCGCGGACAATTGTCGGGAGGAAGTTGGAAAGGCCGGCGAAAGAGTAGTTGCAGCAGAAATGAATGACGGTGTGGATGTAGTTTTGGTAATCTGTCAGGCCAGCAAATATCTGGTTCCAGCGAACGCCAGTCTTCTTGGTACGATCGCGGACCTGGAGCCGCTCAACAGCGTAGGTAGCATCTTTCTCAGATAAGTATTTGGCTTTGTCTGGGGAATCTGCCAAGAAGAACCAAGAGACGAGAGAGAATGCTACAGTGGGCGCACCCTCTATAACAGAATAGTCAGAAAGCTGTGGCACAGAGGCTTATGAGCATGTTTCCACGTACCAATGATGAAGAGATATTTCCAAGGCTCCAGTGAGCCGTTGATATGCGTGATTCCGTAAGCCAACGCAGAAGCAAAGCAATTGGCCAACGGCGACATGCCCAGGAGGAGAGAAACACGAAAGCCCAGTTCATCACGACGGTAGAACAAAGACAGGAAATACGGTGCACCTGCACCAAACGCAGCCTCGAATACACCAAGCAGTGCGCGGCAAGCAATCAGTCCACCGAGATTATGCACGGCACCAGCGCACATGGCTGCTGTTCCCCAACTACAAGAAACACAACGTTAATGCTTACCATGGTCACGATTGAGATAGAGACTTGCTTACCAAACGCAAAGCGCTGCGACGTATTTACTCGCAGGGAGGATCTTCCAGAAAAGACTGGTCCACTCGAAGCAAACGTAGCAGATGTAGAAAGCGTTGAGTACCCATGCCCATTCGGAATCGCTGAGGCCTAGGTCATCTTTTGCGCCGGCGGTTTTGGCGTTGCCGATATTTCCTCGGTCGAGGTAGGATAGGATGTACAGGCAGCAGACAATGGGGAGAAGACGGCGGTCAAACTACATGGCTGTTAGTAGAATTCCTGTTTGTAGCACCGGTGTCAGCTTACTGTATTCTTGATACGCTTGTTGGCCTCCTCGGGAACGTCCACGCGTTGCTGTTCCTGGTGTTCCGGCGCATGTTCAAGTTCCTCTGCGCCCAGGGACATCTTGTGCTCAGACTCTATGTGATTCATCATGACAGAGTGCCAAAAGAGCAATTGAAGATATAGATGAAGCTTGATGAGTTGGGATTGTCGAGGGGTTTCAGGGGGTTTTAGTAGTCACGAGATGGACTATCACTTCTGGAGCGCTTTGACTCTATTCGTCGAGAGATCCCGTCAGTCTCCGTGGTTCAAGGTTTGTAGCTCGCAGAAAAGAGGGCATCTGATCTCTAGGTGAGATCCAAGATGCGGGGACCCCGCATTCCCCAGATTCTTTGAGAACTATCCGGGGGAGCTCGTTAGATCCGGAGGTGGTCTACTCCGGATACACGAGTATCCGTCACTTTCCGAGCATATCCGGATCCCGGCCAGCGCTGAACCTTTACATATTCCCAGACTTCATGTATATAAGGTGCTCATCGAGAGTCTCCATTTGATCTGTTCATCATCAATAATCTCAACAACTCAACAACACATATCAGCATCAACAATCCCAGTCACAATGTCCAAGTCCATCGTCAACAGCACCCCTTACCCATTCCAGTTCGAACCCCCAACCCTGCAAAAGCCTGGCAAGCCCGGCCAGACCTCAGATGTAACTGATACCCTAAAGAATGTCCGAGGCAAAATCCCATCCGTCAACGCGTCAGCTCTTCGCACTATGATGCTCGAGGCTCATAATGACCCTACCAAGATCCTCGCCCACGCCTGCAGCTATGACGGTCTTTCATCGCGACTCTGTGAGGAAGCTGGTTTTCCCATGGTCTTCCTCGCTGGGTATGCTGTAGCTAGTGCTTACGGTCTTCCTGACACTGGCTATATCGCTATGGCTGAGGTGTGTGATAAGATTCAAGAAACTGTGAGGCAGGTCTCTGTGCCTGTTATGGCCGATGGTGATACAGGCTATGGTAGCCCGCTGAACGTCAAGAGAACTGTAGAGAGCTATGCCCATGCTGGGGCGGCTGGGATCATGATTGAGGATCAAACCTGGCCAAAGCGTAAGTATTTCTATAACTCTTCCTGCACTGGAATGATCTAGGGCTAACTACTCCAGGGTGTGGCCATACCAAGGGCAAGTCTGTCGTCTCTCGTGGCGAGGCATATGCCCGTATCCAGGCTGCTTGCGACGCTCGCGATCAGGGCAAGGATATTTTTATCCTGGCGAGAACCGACGCTCTGATCCACGGCTGGGAAGAGGCCATGAGTCGTGCCAAGGAGTTCAAGAGAATCGGTGTTGATGCCGTTTTTGTTGAGGCCCTTCCCGATCGTGAGTATATGCGGCGATGCGTAGAGGAGATTGGCATCCCCACGTTTGCAAACAGTAAGTTACGCCCCTTGGCTGTGATCTGGCTCCAATCATTCTTATTCGTGCTAACTTATTGTTTTAGTCATCGAAGGAGGAAAAACAGAGAACTTGTCTGCAAAGGACCTAGCGGAACTAGGATTCTGTGCTGTGGCTTATCCCTGGACTCTTGTAGCTGCGAAGCTCAAGAGTATTCGTGAGACCTTGGAAGAACTGAAGAAGAGTATGACGGTGGGAAAGCCGCCTATGATTCTTTCGTACAATGAAGTTTGTGAGGGCGTTGGATTCAATAAGTATTGGGATCTAGAGGAGAGGTATAAATTCAAGGATGAGGGACTCGTAACAGAATCCACAAACGGTCATTCTTAGCCGTCATATCTAGCACAAAACGCCAGTGTGTTAGCTTCTCAAGATCTACAATCTACCAAGTGAACGAAGAACATTGCTTGAGAGTCGAAGGCATACTCATTACTTAAGAATTCAGCCGTGAAACATTAAACTACTAATACTTGACCGCTCAGCAATAGTCGCCTAACTCAACAAGGACACGAAGATGCCGTGCCCAAGAGTGATAACAGCAAAGTACGTCTTTTAACTTTAACATGTTCTTTTCTCTTCAAGGCCTCATAAAAGGAGCGAATAGCTCATCGACACTCTTCACATCCCATCGAGGTCCATCCCCAAAACAGACACAGCTATCGTACAGCCTGCATTTGACATCTTCCAGTAGATAGTACAAGCCTGTGTTTCCTTGTCCAAGTACAGCCCTTCTCATGTTCTCTATTCTGTCATGACTCATTGTCTTCTTGAGACGTTTCTCGATCCCAATACACGACAACCACTGGTCTGGGTCCTTGCCCGTGGATCGATACTCCGTCTCGATGAGATTACACAGTACAAGCCCCAAGTCCTTTTCAGCGGCGACGGCATGTGCTTGACTGATAGATCCTGTCTGCTTATACTCGACCCTTGCCTTTGCCATGGTTTCGATGAAAGAGGGCTTGATATCTTGCGTGGCTTTGGAATGCTTTAAACCTTTCTGGATGACAGTTTTGGCGTTGTGCTGAGTGCATACTGTCTGGTAATGCTCCATGACGGACCAGAAGAGAAGGCCTGCGAAAGTCTCTGCACCTGGTCCAAGGTACGGAAGGATATCCTGAGGCGGCAACGAGACGCGGAGGTAGTGTAATGGGTCTAGCCACATACTGCACTCCAGGCGATACTGGGTTGATTGCGACGGGCTCGCTGGCAGGGTAATGTCGCCGAATAAGCTCTGGAAGTTGTTTGCGTCTGTAGTCGTCATTTCACTCTCCAGAGCCTCGATACTGGAACAGGCTGTCTCTGTCTGGGAGACGCTCGGCGGAGCTTCGATATCAGCAGCCACGGCAAGCTCACGGAAGATGCCTAGCATCTCGGTTCGCTCATCACCTTGAGCTGCATCGAGTAGTCTCTGGATGCCCTGCTTCAGACGCGCATTTTGATCTGCTAGCGCATGGTTCAAATGAGCCTGTCGCTTGCGAAAAGCTGCCTGTGAACGTCGGCCTCGCTCACGACGACGCTGAAAGCCCATGTTAGCGTCTGCGGCCTGGGAGTCGCGTCACCGAAACTCACCGTCAATTCATCTTGAAGCTCTGTAACTCCCATGCCGTCGCTAATAGTTACTTTCTGGTCTTTTACTGGTCAAGGGATATAATTTCTCGACAAGTTACAGAGCAAACATTGGATTTGTCAGAATGAAGTGGAAGAGTAAGCAGTGATGCCTTGACCTGATTGGGTGGAGATTGGCACCAATTACCCCGATCACGTAACCGCCGGAGACAGCTCAGGCCGACTCAGTATCACCAAAAGGCTGAAGGATTGAGGTTACGTGTTCGGGTCAAAAGTTGTCCCTAGGTTTTTAAGAAAATGACTCGTCGTTAATGGGAAACAATTCGTATAAAGATGAGATCCTCCTCGCTTCTTAAAAACACATCAGCTTCACATTCTTCTCAGATCCCATTTCCGTACACTTAAAAGTCATTCAATATGGTCAAAATCGCTATCGCAGGAGCTTCGAGCGGTATGTTTAGCCTTACAGTTCCACCGCCCCAATTATTGACCATTTTTAGAACTCGCTAGAGAGATTCTCGACAGGCTTGTCGCTACCAGGAAGCACGATATCACTGCACTTGTGCGCAAAGTACAACTGGACCATGACCCGCCTGTTTGGACTGGTGACTGACAAACCTAGGACCCATCTACATTTCCAGAGCTCCCAGGCGTCACCTGGATCAAAGCTGATTACGAAAACAAACCCGAGCTTGTTGATTTATTCCGCGGCGTTGAAACTGTTCTCTCTTTCCTAGCCGTTCACTTGGATCCGGGCAGTGAGACCCAAAAGCGACTTATTGACGCAGCTGTCGAGGCTGGTGTGAAGAGGTTCGCTCCATCTGAGTGGGCTACGTGACTTTTCCATCAAGCATTAACAAGCGACATTTCAACTGACTATGCTTCAGAGGAGCCAAACTCGCAGACTCGCTGGACGTTATGTCATGGTACAGCGGCAAGATTGAGATCAGAGACTATCTCAAGACTCTGAACTCTGATGAGAAGGTATCATAGCCCAGATACTCTCTTCGCTACAGGAGCTAATCCGGTCAATTAGATTATCGAGTATACACTGTTCCAGCCTGGTGGCTTTATGGATTACCTTTGCCACCCTTACAAGACTGCAAAGTACATCACCACTACCGCCGTCAACATCGATTTCGTCAAGAAACATGCTATAGTTGTCGAAGGCACCCTTGACGATGAAATCACGTATACAAGTGTTAATGACATTGCCAATATCGTTACTAAGGCTATCGATTTTGAGGGCGAATGGCCCGTGATTGGGGGAATCAGCGGTGATCGTCTCTCTATTCGTCAGCTTCTGAAGATTGGAGAAGAACTACGCGGTAAGCATATCGGCCAAGCAAAAGCAGGCAAAAGTACTGACTTGACGTAGGAGAGCCTTTCGCTATCGAGTGGCTCAAGATGGAAGACCTCGCAGCTGGGGAACTCAAGACGGACAATTACCCCCGACTTCCACTACCATCAGTTCCCCAGGATCAGGTAGAAGCTTTCTCCAAGATGGTGGTCATTGGTACCCTGACTGCCTTCCACCGCGGAGCTTGGACTGTCTCGGGAGAATGGAATCAGATATTTCCAGGATATAAGTTCACCAAGGTTCATGAGTTGTTGAATTCTGTGTGGAGTGGCAAGAACTAACATTGGCGAGGTTTTAAATTCCTCGAGAATAGATAGACATATAGAAATACACGGCATAGTTATATCCAGGTTTAGCATCTTTTTTTAGAGCTGGTGCAGATTAGACAGTCCAGCCAGTAAGGTGATTGCCAGAAAAACAAGTAAACGCGATGATCAAAACAAGGCTCTACTATGGTTTTGTCATTAGACAAGGTCTAATTCTATAAAGTCTGAGCCTAGATTAAAGCCCGCCGAGATCCCAAAAGAGACAATCAGCCTAGGAGGCCTCCAATGACTAGTTTAGCATACTGGCTATGTACTTACACCCTGACTTGGGCTGCCAATTATAATGACTGGTTAGCGGCTATCATAAGCCTCAGTCTTAATGGACAAATCCTACTGGTCCACAGTCACATGATCATATGTGAGACCAAGACAGAACACTAAGACTGAGCCAGCTGAATATGCAAACAATTTGTACCGGAAAAGTTCTCGTTCTTGTCCTCTGCCTTGCGTTGCCTACCAAAATCCCTGGTTTTCGAGTCCTGAGCTCGAGAAGAATTGCGCCATCCGATTTATTCATCGTCAGTCTGTCTCGTGGTATAGACGTGCATCACGTTCGCCCTTCTCGAAATGGATGATACACTTCTCCGAGGCCATACCTGCCTGCACTGTCAGAAGCTCAACCTCTGCGGAGAACCAGAAAATGTTTTCGTGGATACAAACCTGGACTTGAAGTACTCTAGTTCCGTCCCTTGGTCCATGAGATTCACTGGTGTATATCTCAGCGATCTACAAGAAGGCGCGCGCGATGGCTGCAGCCTGGGGAAGTATCTCTCTTCGCAGCTTGGAGAAGGTTACCCAGAAAGTTTGAGCCCGCATGATCTGAAAGTGTACACTGATGATTGGCGTTTTCATGGTCTGGTACCTCTGGATAAGACTCTCTCAAGGGATCAAAAGCCTTAATTCCCAATGAAAGATCAATACGTTAGTGCTCCATCACATAACGGAAAGACTTATGCAGAGTTCCCAACATATTACATCACAACGGATCAGAGTCAGCTAGTCTCCCCAGTTGAATATCTTCTTACTAAAGAATATAGAGGTCGAATGTGACGGAATGCCAAACCTTTTGACTCGAAAGCCAATAATCACCGATCCCCTGTCAGATATCACAGTAGCGAGAATTAGAAAGTGGAAAGTCAGATGTGACCTCAGCAAATCTCAAGCCCCTAAGATCTGTTCCAAGCCAAGTCCGAAATTCCTCCCCAATCGACTCATCGAGATTGTCAGGATTGATAACGGTCAGAAGCCATGCGTAAGGCTCGTTGAAGGAAGTTCGCTTAACGCAGACACTGAGTACACAGCTCTGAGCTATTGCTGGGGCGGTGACTTGAAGAATTGTTTAAAAGAAGGCAACAAAGACTCGTACAGCACCGAGGTCCCTTGGAAACACATTCCTAGGACAATTCAGGATGCCATTCTGACATCGCAAAAACTTGGAATTGGTTTCATATGGGTGGATTCACTCTGCATCATTCAAGACAGCAAAACAGCCGATAAGGAGATTGAAATTGGTCAGATGAACCAAGTCTATACCCATGCAGCTCTCACGATTGTAGCCAGAAGGGCTCCAGACGCTGATGCCGGCTTTCTTCACCCGAGGTCAGTTCCCTCAGGGACAACTATCGTGGACTTCCGCGACGACAATGGAGAAACAAGACGGGGCACATTGACCTTCAAGGCCGCGGAACGGTATGAAGACCAAAATATCTTGGATACGCGTGGTTGGACGTTGCAGGAATATGTACTGTCTCGTCGATTGCTCATTATCGGATCATGGACAACTACGTGGTCCTGCCGCAAGGAACGCAAGGAAAACTGTGACGGATGGAGTCTGGATAGAGATCTAGGTGACCCATTCCAGAATGACGCAACTTGGGCTTCGGGTGACAACACAGAGTTCACAGGCGCGCACCGTCTCGATGCTATTGCCTTCTTCGGCACTCATCCCGACTACCACCAGCCAAGGCCTGAAGACCGTCTCATTAAGTGGGAGTGGTATGAGCTGGTTGAGCTATACACTAGACGAAACCTTACAAAGAAAACTGACCGGATTCTCGCAATATCAGGCCTGGCGCAGATTTTCAGTCCCATGCGTGGAGGAGAATACGCCGCTGGGTTATGGGTGAAAGACATGCCTGAAACGCTTCTTTGGGAGAATAGCTCTGCAGCTTTATATCCACGGCCAAGAGATCAGGGGCCATCATGGTCGTGGACGGCCATTAACGGTATAGTCAAATTCAGTAAAAGCCACAATCAAAATGTCTTGTCGGTGGAGTCTATTGAATGTGAGCTCGATCAGCCAGGGGCTCCCTTTGGGTCTGTCAAACGAGGTACTCTTCGTGCCACGGGACCTGCATTGGACCTAGAGTGGAAATGTTGCACAAGTCCATCCAGTTGCAAGTATTTCAAGGGGCATCACCTGAGATACCTGACTCCTGATAGAGGATATGTCAACGCCCCAATTGTTTTTCGTCCTGATGCAAAAGAGTCTGATTGGGACTGGACCACAGTAACATTACTTGCTGTCCAAGGCATGGACATCACGGTAGGCTTAGTCTTGCGAAAGAAGGATGATACCAATTACTCAAGGTTGGGCTACTATAGTGGATCGAGTCACCCCCATATAGACTACCCCTTGCATGTGGTCAAGAAATGGGGTATTAGAACTTTTACTATCACATAATTATAGCTTTCTGCATAAAATGGGAATGAGTACAGTCGGGCTTCGGTATCAGAGCTGAGGTGGAGTAGTGAGGGGTTAGTCCAACGGAGATGGTGCTCCCCAAAGCGGCAGAAGAATACTCCGCGCCTGAAATCTGGGGAACACCATGGCATAGATAAACTTAGAATACAGACAATGGAATGAAGGAAACATTGGAAATCAATCACAGAGGAGAATTATCATCACAATGGCTTCAGAAGATCAATGGAAACGCACCTTGCACCTCGTTGGCATTGGAGTCGGTCACTCGATCGCTCCACCAATGCACAACCATATTGCTCAATCCCTCGGCCTCCCATGGACATTCTATGCTACAGAATGCGCTACCCTCGATGACTTGATGGATCTTGCGCGCAAAGACACGACAGCCGGTCTGGTCGTGACAATGCCCTACAAGAACGCCATCATTCCTCGTCTCGATGCATTGGATGATCTTGCTGCCACCATCGGGGCTTGCAATAACGTCTACCGAGACTGGGAAGATCCCGAAAAGTTACGTGGAACTAATACCGACTGGCGTGGTATCAAGGGCTGTCTTCTCGAGAAAGGCGATCAAGCTGGTGTGCCGGTTCTGAACAAGCCAGCCTTGATCGTTGGTGCTGGAGGAGCTAGTCGAGCAGCTGTTTATGCACTCAGCTCATACTTCCAATCATCAATTATCTACGTGTTGAACCGTGATGAGCAAGAAGTCATTGATCTCACGCGAGACTCTCAGAAGCTTTCTCCTGTTCCAACCATCATCCACGTCAAGGAGGGCGAGGCCCAGAAGCTTGAGACACCATACTACGTTGTCGGTACAGTGCCTGACTTTGAACCTCAAACACCAGATGAGCTTGCTGTCCGAGCCAACCTGGAGGAGTTCCTGTCTCGTCCTGAGAAAGGAGTTTTGCTTGATATGTGCTTCAAGCCTAGGCGGACGAGAATGATCAAGCTGGCGGAGCAAAAGGGCTGGCCTACGGTTGAGGGAACGCATGTTATTGGGTATCAGATTGAAGAGCAGTGGAGGCTTTGGGCTGGTGAGGAGAGGGTGAAGAAGCTTGATAGGGAGGGGGCGTGGAAGGTTCTTATCGACACCGCTGAGAAGAGTCCCGGCATCAACTTCTAGATTTTAAATACTTAGATATTTATATAAGTCGAAGCATTTCACACAGCATATCCTAGTTTGAGTGTCTATCGAGTGACTTCAATATTGATACAAACGATTCGCTACAAGCAAACGGTAGCTAGATGCATTGCTGTATTCTTGGTTCACGTCACTTTGTATCTAAAGCTCGTTCAACTTCAACCTCTCGACAAACGTCTTCCAAGCTGCGATGCCCCTCTCAGCATGTTGCTTCGGTACATCCTCCCCCTCCTCAGACATAGTTCGAGAAAACAGCTCCATCGAGACATATCCCTTATACCCCATATCATGAATCAACACCTTGGCAATATCCTCCACCGGAAGATAAGCGCCTCGATCTGCCTCATACATATAAGCTCTAGCATTTCGTGACCAGTTCATTCTTGCCGGGTTTCCTTCAACATGGAATGGGTGTCCTTTGATAAGCGGAGTTTCCATCCTTTCAGCATCGACAACTTGGATGTAGAATACCTTGTCCAGAGTGACCTCTTTGACAAGTCTCTCTAGGGATTCTTTGAGATCTTGGTCAGCGTTGGGTGTTTTGCCAGTTGGAGACGCTGGATCGCCCCAGACACGACCGGCGATGTTGAAAGTGTCGAGGCACAGGCCAAAGTTGGGCCTATTGACCTTCTTGGCTACTTCCCATGACTTCTCCCACGTGTCGACATGAGTACTCCAGCACAACGCTTCGTAGGCAAAACGAATTGGGAGGTCTTGCTTGATGCCCATGTCTGCTAGTTCGACTAGATCTCCTACTAAAACATCCATGTCGCCGGTCAACTGATCAGCTGGGAGGAAGTTGGCAGGAATCTGAATCGTGTTGGTCCCCAAGATCTTTGCAATCTTGAACCACAACTTGATCTTTTCAATGAGTCGAGCATGTTGTTCCCGGTCCTTCAGACCTTCATAGAATAAAAATGGCTGGAGACCAATGACTGTAAGCTTCAGACCATCTAGCAACTCTCGAATATGCGATGCTGCAGCAAGAATCTGATCATTGCTAGGAGCTTCGACACTGTGCAGTCTTTTTGCTTCATATTCAAGATCCTCATAGAAGACTTCGATGCCTTGGAAGCCATGTTCCGAGGCCTGTTTGGCCTTGTTGGCGAAGTCGTGGAGCCATGCTCGGCCGAGCGAGGCAGATAGAATGGCAGGCTGGAAAGAACTCATTTTGTTTGATTTAACGGCTAAACAAACTCAAGATGACAATGATGCCGATGATCTCAGGTAGTGCTTTATCTCATGCATTCATTTGGTCTGGAGGTGTTGCTCATGCTCAGAATGACGCATGCGAGACGGCAAAATACTGTTCCGATGGTGCCGGGCCGGGGATGCGACTCCCGAGGTTCGATGGGTAAGTCATTATCCAAGATTCTACGCCCGGTACCTCGCATTATATCGTGACAGGATATTAGCTTCTTGATTGGAAGCACATTTAAGAGAAGGTTCACGGGCGGATGCATTACAGTTGATGAATGTCATTGGCTTGTCTAAGTGCCTATGTATCCGCTTCCCTTTCCAAACGCTCCTTGTATGCTCTAAACACCTCTTCCCGCATAAGATTGGCTGGTGCCCGCCTCGTAGTAAACAACTCGAACTGCATCATTCCCTGTTCTGGCAAAACCTGCAGACCATCAACGGGTATCCATCCCTTTTCTGATAACGACTTTATCTGCTTGAGCAGCGGAGTCTCCAGCGGTGTGTACGAAAGCTGTGAATGCATATTAGCTTAAACCCATGGTTGAAAAAAACGTCATCGTGGCTGTCAACGCTTACCTCAATTGCTACGCCGCCAGTCGGGCTTGAAAGCCAATGTTCTGGGAGACTCGTGTCTGCTGAGCACTGTCCATTAATTTCTCGCGTTGCCACGCATGAAACGACAATTGTTGGTAGGCTTAGATCTTCAGGCCATACGTCGTCTTTTGAACTGATAATTCTGAACGACGGGCGGTCATGGCTCCCATTCTCTATGTCAATGCCATCCGCCGTAGTTTCACAATTGCCATCTTTGTGCTGCGTATCGAATTGCTTGATGAGCTCTTCTGCTCTCGATCGAGTTCGGTTATAGATCAGAATTGTCTTCACGCCGAGTCGAATGAGTGCATAAGCAGCAGCACGAGCCATACCACCAGCACCAATGATGAGGCCAGTCGTTCGTCTCCTCACAGCATTGATCGGAGATAAGTTCCGCTGAACGCAGGTATGAATACCAATCCAATCAGTGTTCTCGCCAAATAGAGCTACTGTTGGCCCAGCGGTGTTCCTATCAAGTAAAGAGTCCATCGTAGGCTGCTTCAGGCATAGCAATGTGTTGACGGCTCCAATAGCCTTGGCTTCTTCACTCAAGAAGTCCAGCTTCGGTATTATAGCAGTCTTGAATGGGGCAGTTATACTCGCACCGCCGAAAGTACTGTCTTTAACCAGCTCAAACAGCTGACCCATGGACTCGTGAAGGAAGATCTTATATCGATGCGGCATGCCAAGCAGTTTGAAGGCGGCATTGTGCATGGCTGGTGACAGACTCTTCAATGTGCAATTTCCGTAGATACCGAAATACTGGCCATCGAGGAGAAAGGATGAAAAGACTGCTTTCTGTGCTTCTTGCACTGTAAGCAGAGCATTTGATGGGCAGTTGGGTGCCAGTCTGCGGACTAGTGGATGTGTAACCGGGCTGAGGATGGGGTTGAGGTAACAGGACATTCGTCCAAGACGGCCAGTGTTGTATGCTATCAATGGGATAGTATGATCTGGTGATGATTTGACTCGGTGGATAAAGTGCTGGGCCGCGAAATTGTCCTCCACGGTCCTTGCCTCTTGACAAATGCGGATGATGTCACAGCCGAGACTTTGGGCTCGCTCGATCATGGCCCATTGTTTTGGCAAGTTCCAGCCATCTTCTGCTGCATCTGAAACTACGTAGTGGCCGATGATCTTCGTGTGGCCTTTGGATGCGATCAGATGCTGAATTTTGGTGGTGTCGCATTTGAGATCGACACAGAGGTACTCCGGAGCAAGGCGTAGGCCATGATGCAGGAGCTCAAAATAATCGTCCTCAGAGATTTGTCTTTCTTGTCCATAGATGTCGATATGATATAGTATGGGAAGTCGAACATTCCTCTTGACGACGAAGAACTGCTTGCTGATCATATCTGCGGCCGTGTCCTTGCTGTTGACCTCATCAACAACACTTGAAGCCGGTATCGTAAGTTCAATAGCGTCTGCTTCAGTGTCCAGTCCACGGAACTCAGTAATAAGGGTGTTGAGTGTCGACAGTGGTAGGGATAAAAAATAGGTAAACTTCCTGGTCTCGAGTGGTATGGATGAAAGACTGTTCTTTGCTTTGTACTTGCTATAGCAGTCGTCTCGCCGTGTAATGCTGTATATCAACTGCAGAAAGTCTTCTTCAACTTTCTTCAGTGCAAGAGCCCTAGGCGATATATCACCCCGTGAGGTTACAGTATCCAGTTTGTATAGCGACATATCCGAGATGTTGTAGAACTCAAAAGTTGACAGTTTCCTGTAAGCTGGTGCTGCACGACGCGTGAGGTCGCGAATAGTTTCCACGTCGAATACTTTCAGGTGCCGTTGGATCTCTTCGGCATCCCGTAAGATGTAGATGACTAAGTGGTCCTTGGCATAAGCCGAAAGCCATTCTTTGCCCGTGCCTTCAACAACACCGGGGCCGCATACAATAACCGCGCCGGTTGGGTTATCAAAGAGCATTGATTTCATCAATTTCAGTTCCTCCTGTCGATATTGAGCGATGCCATTAGTGGACTTATAAACTGCTCTAGAAAGACCAGTGGCTCTGTAGAAGTACTGATCTGCATCAAGAATTCGAAAACCCAACGCGCTTGAGGCCATGACTGCCAAGGTTGACATGCCGCTACCTCGCATGCCGACGAGCGCGATAGAGGCGTTTGGGGCATAATTGGTTGTGGTTTGAGTATTTCCAGGAGTGCATATTCTTGTGCAAGGTGTTTGGGGAGTTGGCGTTCTCGAGGGCCCCAAGGGTGTCGTGGCAATTGAAGTCGCCATGATTTGATTGTGAAGTCCTTGGGCTAATGACGATCCAGTGGTGAGTGTGCAGTAGATAGAGGCCTGACAAGGCCGTTTGGGGCTTGAAAACTAAATCTGAAATGTGCAATCACGCCGCACTAGAGTCATGGGTACACAAAAGGCCATGGTGGTATTCTCTGAGCGGCTAGCCATGCCTTTGTCCTCGCTGTGTTTAATCATATTCCCGACCCTTGATACTCGCCCAGGGTAGGTAAGTGGCCGCGGCATCTTCCAAACCAATCAAATATCAGCGGTAGAAATTTCTGCCGGTCCAGCCCAACCCCAGTCACCCCGCACAACACTTACTGAATCAGGAAAGGATGGAGAAAGATGATTGTGATGAGTGAGTCTGATGAATTCGAGGACCCATGAAACCTGGCCGGCGTCAACAACCGGCAGTTGACAGGAACAAAACAATGACCACAAGGTAGAACATACCAGATCTTCAGACCCACAATGTCGACGACTTCCCATGACACCAAAGGCAGAAGTCAAGCAGAAGCTAGTCCACGAGCATCAAAACGAGCGAGGACAGACACGGAGACTTCAGATAAGGGGCCGAATGGACGTAATCGACATCGAATTACACGAGCATGCAACGAGTGTAGGAGACGAAAAGACCGATGCGGTGGCCAACGGCCGTCATGCAAGTCATGCATCGATAACAATCGTACATGCAGCTATGGACCCTCAAAGAAACGAGGATTACGACCGGGTTACGTGAGAGGCATCGAAACATTGCTGGGCTTAATCTTCAAGTCTATCCAGGGGAGTGAAGAGTGGATATTGGGGCTTCTAGAGGGTATCATTCAGCAATCATCCTTTTGTCCTGCGTCGGGTCTCCATGACAGCAATATCTCTGTCGATCTCTTACTTGAAACATGGCACAAGTCGTCCGTATCTAAGAAAATGGGAAGTCTTCTGTCTATAGATACTGAGTTTGATGAAGAAGGTGCCGACTCAAGTCAAATCTTCGATACAAAGGTGGTTGATGGTCTGACGCTGTTGGTGTCAACAAAGAATGGGACAGGGGCTCCGATGACGCCAAGGGACACGATCACAGCGCAACCATTCCTACCAACCTTCGATTATTCTCCTCTACCTATTCCAAATAATTCATCTCCTCGATCAAGTGGAGGAGCGCCTTCTCACACCACCGTCAGCCGCCAACCAGAACCAACATCACAGTCTCTAGATTCCATACCATCCGCTATACCTGACCTTCCGAAGAACTGGTCGTATCTTCTAGATCTCTATTTCGAGACAACACATTGCTGGTTTCCTATATCGCAAAAGCACGAGCTACTGCGAGCTGCGTACACATTATCTAACGAACCAACGACGACGTCTGCTAGTTCTCTGTCTGCAGGAGAAATGGCGTTTCTTCAAGCCGTCCTAGCCTATGCCTCACATCAGTCGACAACTCTATCGAATACCACCAGCAGAAAGGCCGATGAGGTACATAGCGTCAAATCGCCACAAAAGTTACTCGAGACAAGTTTATTCTTAAACCCCACTACCTTTGACCTCGGACATGTCCGAGCTCTGCTTGTCATATGCCTCTTTGAAATGGATCAGAAACACTGGTTTTTAGCATGGACTACGATCGGCCGGGCAATATACACAGCGATATCTCTTGGGCTATTTGCACAAGGCATCACAATCGATCCGTCAACTCGAGATGGTCTAAAACGGACAATGATGGGTTGCACGATACTCGAGACCATGGTTGCAGCACGTCTCGATACTATTCCTTACCTCACATCCTCCAATTTCTTACTTCAGAACGGCTTGTTGGCTGATGGAAACGAGGAATGGGAGCCATGCAACCTCAAGATCCTCGTTGAACCAGAATCTCAGCAGGTCCAACAGAACACGAATTCGCATGTTCCCGGGCATGTGATAAGCACTTTCAACCGATCCCTCCAACTCATTCTATCATTGAATGATCTGATACACCACAAAAAGAACCTTGACCCGGCTGGGAGCTTCGGCAAGCTCATAGGCTTATGTAAACAAACCTTCAGCGCTATGGGTAGTCTGAAAGCTACCAGCTTGTCACCTCAAGCTCTTGGTCTTTGGATGGCTTCAGTAACGATATTTGAAATGGCAGCGACTGTCTCCAACCGCCCTATTGTCGAACGCCCCAGCGGCTATTGGGAGAATGTCTCATGGTTGGCTGGCATCGCAGAGAAACGCGCCCAGAGCATAGGTCGCTGTGCTATCTCACCTGTCATCAATGCTTGCATGGAATTAGTTACCAGCTCTTTGCATCACCAGCAAGCGTATTATGCAGGTTGTAATTCTGGCGACGATTTCCATTGCGCTAAAGAAGCGGTTGCGAAATGCGTAGATACCCTACAAGAATCGTTAAGAAGAACGTCTCAGGCCGATGTCTCTACCGACTTAGAGGCTATACCTGCTGGAAGTAACAGCCATTCTCTCCTCCCGATGCATCTTGCAGTTGGCAAGGAACCAGTACCATCCCGTTTCGAACTACCACCAACTCCATCAACACTATTGTCGAGCAAGGTGGACACGTCAGTGCCGGGCAATGCAATGCATTCACAACCACCAGGCGGAATGTCATTCCCAATAGACCCAGCCTTGGGGCCAAATATTGATGATGACGGCCTTTTTGACAGCCTCGCTACGTTGGATTCAACGGATTGGTAGGTCCATTGAGAATGAAAACCGTTTTCGCAACTAACGAGCAGATAGGCTGGCAAACCCACCAGAGTTCATGCAGCATCTTGGAATGCTTGATGATGCCCCTAGTAATCTTGAACACCTCTTTGATATGGGATTCTAATTGAAAGGGGCACGCATTTGTGCTTGTGCAACACCCAGACCTTAGACTCCATTATGGCCTCGACGGCTTGTACGGACCATCTGCTTTTACTACACACTAGACATATTATAATTCTTGAAAGATGGCTATAAATTGGTCGTTTTGGGTCCCTGTGCCTCTGAACGACCCACTAAACAATTTGACGAAGAAGAATGAGCTAAAGATGCCCGGTTTTGGAGGTTACCCCAGCCGGCAAAGTTCTTTCCCACTCCCTCGGTGACCGGTCTATCACAACAATGGATGCTCCACTTCTTATCGATTGAAGGAAACAGGTCATTTAATGTTCTGTTCTGTTGTCGAAGGATCAGTGCTCTCAAAGTCATTAGTCTTCCCTTGACCTCTCATTCATCCGTTCATCATGGTTGCAGACGACAATTCTCCATCTCATCAACGCCTAAATAACCACCACGGTTCTACAACAATGACTCATTCATCGGATGTTCAGGGAGATGATAAGAAGCAATTCTACATCTTCGGCCACAACATATCGCACTCTCTATCACCAACGCTTCACAACGCAGGATTCAAAGCTCTTAACCTGCCACACCACTATCAAATCCACGAGAGCGAAAACGTTGATGAGTCAGTTGAGAGCATAATCCAGCAACCCGATTTTGGCGGCGCCTCTGTCACGTTTCCACACAAGCTACAGATCGGCAAGTTGCTGGGATCACTCTCTCCAAGAGGAGAGAGCATTGGAGCTATTAATACCGTTGTTGTCACAGAGGTCAACGGCAAACGAGTGCTTCATGGCGACAACACTGACTGGATAGGCATCAAGAGATGTGTTGAGAAGTCTGGAGCTCGAGATTTTGCTTTGTCTTCAGCCCTGGTGCTGGGTGCTGGAGGTGCTGCTAGAGCGGCATGCTACGCTGTCCAGACTCTAGGGTTTGGGGAGCTCATTGTCATTAACAGGACCTTAAGCAAGGCTGAGGAACTAGCGTCGAGCTTTCCTGACCTCAAGACCCGGGCATTTACGACATTGGAAGAGGCTGCCGCTGCGAAGGATGCTCAGATCAGGCTGATCGTCGCCTGCGTACCTGCTGATGACCTGGGGGCCGACAAAATTCCCAGTGGCCTATTCTCAGAAAGTAGAGATGGGGTGTTGGTTGAGATGGCTTACAGACCGCAAGTGACTGGAATGATGACAGTTGCTGAGCGATACTCTGGCTGGAAAGTGTACAGGGGCGTTGATGTACTGGAGGAGCAGGCATACGCCCAGTTCGAGTTATGGACTGGAAGAGATGCTCCTGTAGAGGCTATGAGAGGTGCTATGCAGGCGAAACTGAAGGAGAAGATATAATACTGATGTTCAGGCGACTTTCACGCATTTAATGGCTGTTAACTGTATGGACCAAAACAAGGCATATAGATATGAACAGATCAGTTATAGAAGCGAGTCTATTGTATATTTCTCACACGATATCCTAAAGAGCACATAGCTTGAACAAGAATACTGAGTAGTTTATGCAAAGACATGATATGTGCTGCTGTGGCCTCGAAGATTCTCAACATCACAGCCTAGCAAGGTAGAATCCCCTGGCGTCTATCTACATCCCCAAGAACCATGATCTGTGCGTGTAGTTCTGCTTCTGCTTGTCACCACAGACCACGGTTATCGGCGTTCCATTAGTGATACAATGTCATTCTCTCCATACCCTTTGTACACTTTTCGCTTCCTATTAGCTCATACAAATATGCTCGATGCTCCAATCAGCAATTCCCCTTAGGACCGGTATGGATGTTACCAATGCCATCGTCGCTTTTGATAGTAAGGCCAAAATTCATTGCAAGAGGGATTATAGCATAGAAAATATGGTTTTCGGCAAATCTCCAAAATATTCGTTGGAAGTGTTCTTCATTTGCCGTTTTATAGTATAGCAGTGACCGCATTGCAAGAACATTCGGCATGAACTGTCTCCAGATACTGGTGAGTGTACATTAGCTGTGAGACTCGCCAAAGATTATCGTACATGACTGACCCACTGACCGGCTGCTCCGGGTGATAAGCGTCCTCGGGCCCAATTACGATCTGCTTAACAAGCCATGCTTTGGCCCTTTCACTTTATGCTCATATCCTTAGTGATCCTTTCGCGCTAATTTATACCCCCTGGGTATTTGACATTTCGTCATCAGAGGTAAAGACATCAGATTGCGGGATGTCGGCATGGCCATAGTGGGAACAATGGATTCCGTAATTCCGACGACTTCACAATCCGAAGCGAAGTTAAACAGTATGAGCTAATACTATGACTCATGAAGGAAAATGGTACCTTGCCCTCGGGAGGCTAGAAAACACTGAACCTTGATATAGGGTGTCGAAATAAACTTAGTAAAGAGTCCCCTAAGCTTAGGCTAAATTTACCTAAATATTTTTATCACTTAGGGTTGAGGTCTTGAGTTTTCTTTCCTCCCCTAGCTTGTAAAGAGGGGGAAATATAAAGACAGGGATCCCCGCCTTATCAATCATGTAGGTTACAGGTGTGACCGTGGTGATCATTCTCGGCAGATGTGTTATTTGCAGTTGAGACAGTAGCTTATAACTTAAAATCAGCACAGACAATTTAGTTGATTCTCGACCACGCACTGAGTAAGTGCGCCGTTTTAATTCATGCTTCCTTTTGGGAACAATTATGGACAGAACGGATTGTATTCTCGAGCGGCATCTTCTTATGGAGCAATACCAACGTAGTCAGATATCACTCAATTTGGCCCATGTTCGTCAACTTAATTTGCTGCTTCAACTTCGAGCCTGCTCTCTGCAATCTGAGACTAGCGTACCTCCACCAAGGTAGTGTTTAGTTCGGACTCCGAAGATGCCCGTTAGTGCTACGGACAATAATTGATGATTATTGTGAATTTGTAATCACGCCTAATCCTGTGTTGCCATCGCCTCATACGAGCATATGAAGACAAGCACCTATAACTCCCCCATGGATCGATAGCTCGTCTGTCATCATCCCGCCGGTGCTACAGAATGCCCTCGATCTATACCCTTAATCATGGCGACACCGACAAGGAACGGCAGCGTCTTGACTTTCAGCATGGCTTCTTCAAAGCCATCACGCGCGACGACCTCCCTCCCGCCATCTGGCAGCACCTTAACTCACTCTCAGCACCCAAAATCGCAGACGCAGATACCGGCACCGGGATCTTCCTAAAGGAGCTCGCACTTAGACTCCCTACAGAGGCACAACTAGACGGCTTCGACATTGATACAAGTAAATTCCACGACCCTGCTTCATTGCCGGCAAATGTCAAGTTACAATATGGCAACGTGCTAGAGCCTTTCCCGAATGAATGCCTCGGCAAGTATGATTTGGTACACGTAAAGTTGCTATATGCAGCACTGAAGAAGGACGAGTGGCTTCAAGCAGTCAAGAATCTGAAGACTCTGCTCAAGCCGGATGGGTACCTGTTCTGGTCTGAGGCAGGAGACTACGGGTATGCGAGCAACCGATACTCGGCCGCCCTGCATGAGTGGAAGAGAATCGAGTCCGCAGCGGCCGTCAAGTTCGGACGTGACCCCAAGTGAGTGCCCAAACGCTCATTTCCCAGTGCGTGTACATGAAGTGTCCGCTGACAGGCGTAAGGTGTCCTGTCCTCTTGCCGATCCAATTCCAGGAGGCTGGCTTGCAGCACGTAGACGAAAAGATCTTTGTCACGTTAGGAAGACCTGACCTGACCCCAGTCATGAACACAGCGGCTTTGGCGTACATGGCACAAACCCTCAAAGGTCTTTTGTTATTGGATCAGGACGGGAGCCTTGGGCTGACTGAGAGCGGGATAGAGTCACTGGTTGAGACGCTTACCAAGGAGACCGAAGATGGAGTCGAGATAGGAAACAACATACACTGGGTTTGGGGTCAGAATGATGGCATGACGCTATAGACAAGACTGGGATTAGATTTGCGTAAGCAATTCTACTACCTTTACAGTAAACAATGTGTTTCTAATATTGGTAGCAAAGTCACGTTGGGCTTGAGCCAAAAGGCTCTTCACCTTTTCTGTGGGATCGCATCGCTTTCTCTTCACTAGGCTGGTTTTCGGAGACAATAAATAGTCAATAGAATGCTAAAGTTTGAACTAGGTAGAAGAGGAAGCCACCGTGAAGAATCCTGATGGTCGTTGTCAAGAAGTGAAGCAAAGAGAAGCCAGGTACCCCAGGCCCTTGTACACCAAGCATACCAAACTACTTTGTCTCAAATATCCTTGATCATCTCTTTCAAGATGGCGTTGGTAGTGTTCCACAACATGACACAATCATTGTTCATCCAGAAAGCCCCAGTATACCAAGTCGAGCGTTGACCTTGGAGAGCATTGGCCCTCGCAAAGATACCACCACGCAGCTGATCAGCAGACCAGCGCCTATACAAAAGCCCATGATCCGAAAAAGTTCTGAAATCGAGATCTTGAGAGTTCCCAGCTGGGATTGTCCCCGCATCAATGAGATTTTGAACCGATTTGCGGACAAGGTCTTTAGCATCCTCAATCGAAGTCTCTCGTGGGACGACAGCTAGAGCCCGGTGGATGGGGCCTGTGGAAGAGTTTCCTTTGTAACTGAAGTACGCTTGGAACGGGACGGTCGGGTAGGCGAGGTAGTTTGCGTTGACGGCTGCTGGTACGACATTGGTGATTCCAGCTGCGGGCAAGGAAGGGTGAGATACGATGCCAGTGAAGTAGCGGTTGCCGGCAGCGGAATGGAAGACCTCCACCTCTTCGCTGCTCAGGTCGAAGTCTTTTGGGTTGACAGTCTCTGGTCCGATAGTGATCAGAAGTCGCTTGGCGTTGATCTTGGTGATATGCCCATTTTTGTCTTTAACCTCAAGCTTCACTCCGCTCTTGGTTCGTTTTGCAGAGACCACTTCGCTCTCATAGAGAACATCCTTGCCCAAAAGCTTAGCAGCCTTCTGCCAGATTTCTGTGTTATCACCCGACGCTGGCTGAAACGAGCCCACGCTAGGATTCCATGCCTTCCATACATCAATCATCAGCGCAGTGTTGAGATCAACGACGACAGTTTCCCAGATACTCGGGCTAGCAGCCTCCGCTTTGTACCTGCGTGCAAACTCGTACCAAGACAGTAGAAGATCTGACGGAACCTCGTTACCTCGCGGGAAATGCTTGCTAGTAGGCAACAGGATATCTGTGTACTTAAGCCACTGCTCACGATAATTACTCATCCCATCGGCGGCCGCTTTGGAAGTGGGAGGTGTATAGTCAACTTCTTTGCCATCTTCAAAGTTGACGTATAGCTTCTCTGCGGGTACAGACTGGACTGGCCCGATCGGAACTTTGAGTTGTCTGAAGAAGTCAATTGAGGCAGTAATGTTCGTAAACGCGTCAACACCATAGTTGTATGCCTTTCCAGTGATTGAATCGTACCATGCCTGTGCATGACCGCCCTACGATTTGTTAGTTATGCTGCCATTAGGAGGTCGTGTAGTCTACTTACCAACTGCTTTTGCTTCTCGATGACTACGATTTTCTTGCCATAGTTCTCTCGCAGCTGGACAGCGGCGTAACCACCAGATCCGCCGCCGCCAACGACGGCAACATCGACATCAATGGCTTGCGCTATGGCAATAACGGCCAAAAGGAAGAATTTGTCAGAAACCATCGTGTTGCTGACTGTCAATGAATGGCTTTGATGCGAGTCCTATGTAATAGTACTTAATGGATGGCGTGGTAAAACAATGTAGCGTGGCATTTTCCTCACGGAACTGTCGGTAAAGAGGATGATCAAACAAACTTTATTTGTTCGGAACAACATATGTACTTATCCCCCTGCTCTTTCGTGCCGCTAATATGCGTGGAACTCTCTCGTCGAATAAGGGTTGTCTAAGCTTTGTTAAAGGTCACTTGGTGTAGTAATTCGAAATATTCTTAAATAATAAGCTTGGATAGTATAGTAGCTGTCGTATGTACGTCAAAGGTAAAGGAGATTGAGGAAGGAAAAGATAAGTAAAAGAAATGGCCAACGGGTCAAGGGCCGACTCATATGGTACCCTGCACTGTCTCTCGCAGCCCCAGATGAGCAGCTTTTGGCAGCAGAGCAGTGGCTCGTAGAGGGAAATTGAACACATTATGGATTTAAAGATATATGATCAGTCATATGAACTTTAGAACCTGTCTCTGGAGGAATAAGCATTATGTTAAGGCAATTGAGATGAATCTGACTGGTTTCAGAAGCGTCTTCCCCGGTGACTGTGCGTCAATACCGATAAACCCAGAAACAGGACCTAAACACATTTAGAGCCAGAAAGATTCGCATCAAGTCAACTCATGGTGTCTTTATGTCAGGATTCCAGCCTGCATGTGGTCTCATGAGCAAGTCTTCGGCCGGAGCATCCAACGAGACGCGCATCTCAATCGGCTCCATCCCAACCTTGCTAACCTGAACAGCGTGTCCGATCAAGGGGGTATTATCCAGCCCAGACTCTCTAGAACTCTTTACATCCGAAATGGCGGTTTCGCGGCGTGATACGACATATTCGTCTTTGTCGATGCGCGCCTGGACACCATCTTCTACTACACCTGTGCAAGATAAGTCAGCGACCACATACGCTCAGGAAAGGACAAAAGGACGGAACTCACAATAGTATAGGAACTTGAAGACCACCGGGAACCAGACTGCAACTGCAGTGACTTGTCCGAATGACCAAGGCAGTCCACCGTCTGGGGTATACCGATCGTGCAATCCCTTGTAAAATCGGACTAGGTCAGCGAGCCCGAAAGCCATGGGCACGAGTGCCAAGATTGCCGTCAGTATGGCCAAGACCCTCCTCTCGACTAGATTGCGCACCCATGAGCCCTTGCTTTGGGACCAGTCCTTCTCATAGAATCCATATAGCATGGCCAGCGCCCAGTCCACGACAAGCAAAAAAGTCAGTACATGCACGAATATCAGACTAAGCTTGATGTGAGTGAAGCCCGTCGTTATGTTATAGTCCATACAGTACGACATGGCCCCAGGATTGTCACCGCATCCCGGCACAGTTGACTGCCTCTTGAGGGTCTTCTCAAAACCAGCAGCAGCTCCCTTCTGAAGTGCAGACTTGATGACGATAAACAGCCAGTTGAGCAAGACAAAACCAAGAGTGTATACTGATGTATGTCCCGACGTGTGAAGAACGAGCTGTAACAAAAGGAGAGGGCTCATGCCGATGATGATCACGCCGTGAGCGATCTCGTTGTTGAGGACGTAGGAGGATATGGAAGCAACGTTGGCTAAGCCCATGTAGCAGTGGAACGCCACAATGGTGGCTACAGAAATGGTTGCTGCGAAGAGAGTCTGCGTCTCCTGAAGGTCTATCAGGGTCGATGTTATCGCGCTGGAGAAGTCTCGGCAGAATCGAATGAAGCATTTCGCTAGCGGACAGGTATTTTGTCTGATACCTCTGCTCATAAGCCTCCCAACGCGTCCCCAAATGTGTTTTCTCGTCCACTGACGCGTCAACGCGAAAGAAAGACTAAAATACAAGACTAAAACGTACTGCATGATGTACGATATGAGCACCTGCGCATTTATTATCAGAGCTTGGAGATGGCAATAGTGGCATGGACAATGATACTTACTCCCTGTCCTACCAGGTCAAAGTCAAACCCAGGATCTGCAACGCTGCAGTAGCGTTCTGAAAGGACCGTGCTAAAGTTGACGATGTTGAATTGGTGTATAGGGCTACATTGGTAGCCGGAAAGACCCTCGGTGCATTTCCCGTACTTGGAGTCAGAGCAGGACTGCCAAAGACACTCACGAACCTTTCTAAACGCAAAAAGCTTGTCAAAGTCGCGCAGAGAACCAAAGTGGAATCTGTCATCCATGTCCTTCTCACTCTCCTGGTTAACAGTGTCGTTGGTCGGCTCTGGAATCACCTTCATAGCCACAGTCGAAAGAGTCATGCAATTCCACAGGTTCTGCGGAGATCTGAACATGTGCTCGGCGCTGTCGCATGTCTCGGTGCAGTTTAGCATCCCTGGATCTCCATTGTCGCAACCCTCCGCCATGAGCTTTGCCGTATGGCTGGGGTCCGCGAGCGTGTCGGACACTCGTTTGAAATAGGCTTCATTCCACATCTGCCATTCTGGCGGGATAACAGTGCCAAGCAGCTTCCTATTGCTGGTGATGTTGTGGACGACTTCGAATTTCCATTCAACCATGGTGCCTGCGAGGAAGAGAATCAGAGTTCGTTGAGGAAGATTCAAATGAGTACCAAGAAGTTGGAGCTTGTCTGGTAGGAATATTGGTGGTCATATCTACCTTTTTAAATCTCAAAAATGCCCAACTCGCCTCATAGTCTCGATAGTAGCTGCAGATTCGGCTGGTGCATGGTGAATCGGGCTGATGGTTAGTGTTCATCAAAGCGAGACGATTATCAATACCGTTACAATAATGCTATTTTCAAATATAAGCAACATAAAAGGGCTGAAGCCATCTGCAGTACAGCCTGGTGACAAAAAGAGGCATCGATTTTAGTGGCCAGGGGCCTGTTAGGACCACACACATCACTGTCAAAGCCACGGGGCTTAGGCTCACCTCGGATTGTCTGGCGCTTAGTTGCAGGCTAAGCCCACTTTTGGGGTCGCTTACCCCTGTAAATGGACCCTGATCCATGTCATAGACCTTCTTTCAGATTAGCTCCCGATTGTGTGCTAACATGCACGGAGAGAAAATAAAACTTGACACCTTGATCCTAAGTAATAAATAAAATGCCTTTATACTACCCCATTACCTAGAGTGCATATAGTAATAGGCCAGATTCAATTTGATTTTCCCTACGTCAGTCTTTGAAGGTATATTAGCCATTCTATCTGGTAAGGTCATGCCCGAAATCCGAAATGGTATGCTTTGCGAAATGACAAATTTAATGACGAATGATTCAAGGTGATGGTAGTGGCGGTGCGAATGCTGTTGAACAGCCTAAACGCTTTGTAACAGAAGTTCTATAGGTAGTTCTATTCAGTTTGCCTTCAGTAGGCCTAACGAGTCATTGGCTCACTCCTTTAACTTCACACCCATCTCGACGGCTGTTAAACCCCAGTCCTCGCTATGATTATGGTTGTTATTATCAATACCAGCGGAAAAGATTGAATAACAATGTCAGATCTCTTAATGCCAGCATCAAGGAGCTTGTTCTTGGCCTCTGTAACAAGGGGGTGAATAATTGTTGAGCTCCAGCGGCCGTGGACAATACCAATCCACAGACCAGAGCCTCAGACCAGAGCCGTCGCGATGCTGAGGAGAGAGACCTTTCAGCGACATGATAGCTAGACTATTGGTGAAGTTGCCTCAAATCAAGATGGAAAAATACTATATTGAAGCAAGGATTCAGCTGTTGGTATGGATTTAGAAAACTCCGGTATGGATGGCTTACGAGTAGGAAGGGTATGAGGTTATGCTGTGAGCTTCTAAGACGCCTGAGAGAATGGGTCTTGGGCAGCGTCGCAGAAGGTGCTAGATTTGTCAGCATGAAGGCAAATGATGCCAGGTCTTTGTAATATCAGATAACAACATAGCTTCATTATCACCGTATGATCTCGGATGATTCGGCTCAAGTTTCTCATAGTTAGTGTTATCCGACTTCTACCTTTGAAATGACGACTAGCTGAGCGACATACCACCTTCCCGGCCCCAGATTTCTTTATACGCCGATCCTGTGCAAGACTTCAATTAGCCGAATGATGGCATTTTGCAAGTTATGTGTGTAGCCCTAGCCGATGTCGGAAAGGTATGACTCAGGTAATCCTCGTTGGCAAAGGAGAGTATGCGTTCTCTTGTCGAGCCCCCCTCCATACTTTGTAAAGCTTAACAAGAAGAAATCTATGGATAGAATTTTCCCAAAGTTACAGAAATGTCTACTATCAAATTCGAGAAAATGCATGCCAATGGCGACGATTTTGTCATTGTTGATCTCCGCGACCAGGACATCATAATCGATCAGGAAATTGCGAGACGACTTGGAGATCGAAATCGCGGCATCGGATTCAACCAACTCGTGGTTCTGTCAGCTTGCAAAGATGCAGCAGCTTATCTGGCTTTTTGGAATGCAGACGGTTCAACATTGAACGCCTGTGGGAGTGCTACCCGTGGCGTGGCTTGGAAGTTGATGCGTGAAACTGGCTCGTCCACTACAACTCTAAGAACGATCCGGGGGCTCCTACGATGCCACAAGGTTTCGGATAACTTTATTGCCGTCAGTATGGGCTCTCCTCTTATAGAATGGCCCCAGATTCCAACCACCCAAGAGGTCGATACGCTCAAGCTGCCTCTATCTGGAGATCCCGCTGCGTGCAATATGGGAAATCCACATTGCACGTTCTTCGTAGGCGATCTGGCGGCCGTGGACATCATGGCGCGTGGCTCAGCTATCGAAAAGAACCCTTTGTTCCCAGAAAAGACAAATGTTCACTTCGTTCAAGTGCTTACCCCCTCGAATATTCGACTCAGGATATGGGAACGAGGCGGCGGCATTCCTCTAGGCTCAGGATCTTGTTCGTGCGGGGCAGTCGTCAACGGCGTTCGCCGCGGCTTGTTAGATGGCAGAGTGAAAGTGGAGTGTGATGGAGGAACTGTTATAGTGAGCTGGGATGGCATAGGAGATGTATTCTTAGAGGGGCCAGTAGAATATGGCTTTCGCGGCATTTGGACCGACTGAATGTCAGATATACATACATTAAATTCAAATGATTGATGGAAAACACGATGGGAATTTCAAGTCAGTGCCTAGGTATTTATGTTTGATCAGGTGTTGAAGAGGCGAGGATCAGTTATACTCGCTGTCTGTGAAAGAGTGCCCGCTAGGTAGTTGTGTATTACAGTATGAAAGCAAATAGAATTACATCGTGAGAGAGTGAAGATCATCAAAGATTTCCTGCTAGATGGCTCCGCCATCACCTCCGTAAGCTACTTGGACTTTGCATGCTCAATGGCATATACCAGAGCCTCGTAGTACAGGTTCGGTACTAGTCTACTTGTTAGCACTGAATTACTCTCTGGCATATTTTGCACCTGTGTGATAAAGAATTGTTCTTACAATGATCTTCACCGTCTAGCACGGCTCTGATAAATTCTTTGATACTGCCGACATTGTAGACCGGCGGATTTGGCCCTTCGGTCTCATCGGGGATGCCTTGCGGGATGCTGTCTGTGAAGATCCGGACACCATTACCAACATGACGGAAGTTGAGCTGGTCAAGCTTGAGCGATGTAGGGGGGACTTGAGGCACAATGTCCTTGTTGTTAACAATCCTCCAGGTCAGACCATCTGCTCCCTCGACGAGGTTGATATTGTATCTCGCCCAGCCCTGGCTACCGATACGAGGCGCGCCGAACGTGTACTGATCACCAATGGTGGCGTGCTCTGGAAATGCCGGTGTGATGGCTGTGAGCAAGCCGGCATAGCACAGCTGAGAGTAAGAGCCACCAAGCGAATGGCCCGTAACGTGGACGCGGGGTCGGGTTGGTGCATCGCGGAACAGCAAAACAAGCTCGTCGAGCTTTTTGCAAGTATGATGAAAAGCGGAGGTGTTCAGGCTTTCGAACTTTCCGAACAGACCGGTGAAGACGCCCTCGGAGACCTCTTGGTTGCCAAGTGCTTCGCTGGCTTTGATAAGTTGGTAGTTGTAGTCCACAGCGACTTCTTTGAGCCGGAAGGGGTTCGTGCCTTTGAAGGCGAGGCCGATAAAAGGCGATTTGGTTTCCCTGTCGTTAGGCACGAATGCGCCACAGAATGGGCCGTCCCAATACGGCTTGCCCTCTGGGGACTCAGACACGAGATCACAAATGTGGACATAGTGCATGTTCTATTCATGTGCGAGCTTGTCGATCTGCTCATACGCCTTATTATGGATCTTAACGATGTCCTGGTAGCGCGTAGTATCCTTTGTGCCCTCTAACTTATAAGAGCGGATTGCACGCCAAGCCTCGAGGACAAGGCCCCAGTCACGAAGGTAGACAGCAACGCTCTCCATAAAAGGCAAGAATGCGTTGGTCCATTGAATAGGATCCTTGGCGCCAAACACTCCAGCTTTCATGGCGGTGTCGATGCTGCTCATGTTCTTCTTGCTCCATTTCTTGAGCAACGACAGAGAGATTGAGCACTGTGCTGCAACAGTGTCCGGTTGGCCATCAGGTGGAGAAGGAGGGTCAAAGCAAGAGAGTCGCTCAAGGTTCTCCCGGGCGAAACTTTCCCTGAAAGCACCGAGATCTTGGTTTGGGGAAGTCATGATGATGGATAAAGTTCTGTAAAAAAGACTTTGAGAATGTGAACTGCGGAGCGGGGGAGTGAGGTTTTTCGTGTGAGTTGATGCCAGGTCAAGAGACAAAAGCTTCTGGATAACAAGGACTTATATACCACTGTTGGGTTGTCTTCCCAGCACGACTGATCGAGCTGAGAGCTATCTACGCTTTTCAGGTAACAGTGATTAGGCAAAAATCGCTAACTCTATCTCGCAGCCTGTGTGTCCTAGGACAGGTGCGTCTTGGATTTCCAATATCTGTAGCGCGTGACAAAGGCTTGCGACTGCGGCAAAGATTGCAAGCTTGCGTAGTCCTGAGAGGAAGTTACCCACCATGAAGAAGATCTGAGAAATGCATTACATTCGGTGCTGGACTCAGTACCCTGATACGGTTCGCAGGTGACAACAACAAAGACGTAATGCAATAATCGCATCTACCCTCTTCCGTAGTGGTGGCTCAGCTGTGATGCATGCATCGTGGCGGCCTCGGAGTTGATTGGACGGACATGCTGGGAAACAAAGTACGAATAACTGTCTCGGACATGAGTCCTGAAGGAGGTGCACTCAGCCAGCCACTTTTTGCTTCCAATCCTGATAATGCAGAAATGAGCCCGGTCCAGACCGGTCTCCTCCCGCGACGGACCGTCCAGTGGCTGCAGGGACGATGTGGACCTCGAAAGCATGCGCATTGCTCCCGAGAATGAAATCTCCCCATATCAGAGTTAGGCTCTACTCTAATCTTGCGTTGGAATGCGGTGAATTTTAGCTTGATAGGGTGCGAGTGACACTCTTGGCTGAGCTAGCGAGGCGGATTCACCACTTCGGGCCAGACCCTTCAGCGGGGCAGCCGGGACAGTCTCCGGGGTAATTCTGAAGGCTGCCCCGCAAATTAGTACTTCCTCCTTGCAAACCTCAAAAGGCTTACAGGTTATTAGCTCACTTTCTGTCACGCCATATGTGCGGGGCTCGATCTCCACGGGCCGGTCCCGCTGAAACAGGTAGAGAGTTTCCGCCATGGCTGAGATAGTGACTGTCGGGCTGAGACAAACCCTGCGAAACTTTGCAATTGCTGCCTTGTATTGGACATGCATGCGGTACTCATAGTAGCTGAAAACCTTCTCGGTATGCACCAGGCGCGGGCTGAAATGTTTGAAGCCCAACGTTTATTGCATCGGCTCCTCAGTGTTCCGTCCATGATGTGTGATTTGCATCAAACTCTATGCAGGAAGTGCTGTACTTATTGGTCATTACCAGATCTCCAGCTGATAAACTTCCACGCCGTAACTTTCATTCTCCTATTTAGGTAAAGGCCGCGAAGAGCTAAGTCTATCGCCTAGTGGTGATTAGATGCGGAGGTATGCATAATGAAAACGTACTCTACTCAAGGACCTATTTTCCCGCGAATAGTGTGCTATCAACTGGTAGCCGTTGCATCTGGATGTTTGACAGAAGTCCGGAATGCACTTTTAAGGTGCCTCCGAGCATTGTAAGATCGGCGATGAGACATGGACCTTGCCGACGCATCTGTTTAGCTCAACTTTGAGGCAGCACAGCGATGAAGGGCGTATACCCTCGAAAATGCAATGTGTGTTAGGTCAGACCCAAACGGTTCTCATCTCGGAAAGATATAAAATACAGGTTCGCAACTTGCTAGTTTCATGGAGTTATGAGTCAGAGCAAACCGAACACTACCAATCAATAAGACAGAATCCTCAACAACCCTTCCCCTTTCTTAACTATTTCCCTTTTTCACTTTAACATCATCATGTCTACACCCGCAGCAGCCATTGGCCGGAAGCAGGGAAAAGCAGACACTGATAACAATGGCCTCTCAAGATACATGCTAAAAATTGAGACTCCGCCGGGCATCAAGTCTGGTAACGAGCCAGACCTTTCAATCGAGTACTCCCAAGGAACTCCTAACGGTATCTTGGGATACAGCTGGGCTCTTTCGGGTATCTCGGGTATTCGCCTTGGTGCACCCAAGGTCGTCTACAATAGCCAGCAAAAGCTGCCTCCAGACTATGACGTCAACATACCCAAGCTGACACTGGATGGCACTGACCTTCTCAATACCAAAGGGAAGTATCTGGACCCGTATACCGAGTACACTACAGAAATAAACAACACTGGACTTTTGGTCACTGGTAGCAGTGACAAGCAAAGCTTCACTACAACAGACAACATGGGCCGGCAGACACAATATGGCACCACACTCGACAGTCGTGTCACATGCGGGAACACGATCGTAGAATGGCGAATCAAGCAGGAGGCGGACCGTCATGGGAACACTGTCACCTACCAATATATTGAATCCCCGCAACCGGCTGGCAATACCAAGGATGTGAATGCATCGTATCTACAGAGGATCCTATACTGCTCCAACAATGTTACTTCCGCCTCGGCAACTCGTTTCGTACATTTCAACTACGAGGAACGGCCCGACGTTATTACACAGACTTCCTACGGCGGTATAACCACATGGGCCAACCGACTTGCCACCATCTCCGTTGGCACGATCGTTGGAGGGGCTGAAACCGTGGACAGGACATACACCATGAGTTATGGACAATCCGGCACTACGGGAGACTCTTGCCTCACCCAGGTGACGGAGACCTCCCTTGTCAACGGGCAGAGGACCGACCTCTTACCAACAAGCTTCCAATACACTCAGCCGGAGGTCAACCCTCATGATCTCTACAGGTCTGATGTGGTCACTGACACTTTCAAAGATGTCAAGACATCCATCGGAGTGGTGCCGCTCAACATGACCGGTAGAGCCCTGGCAGATCTTGCTTTTATGGACTGGGATGCAGGCGAAATGACGTTAACCGCCAGGACATATTATGCAGATCGACAGCAGGATGGCGTATCCGTCGGATGGACGCCGTCACCATCATCAGTCTCAGTGAAGTTGCCTAAACTAGACCCGAGTACAGAATTACCCGTTTTCATGACCCCAGACCTTCAAGGAGACGGACGTTCGGATCTCATCATACCTTACCAGAATGACGAAGGCAAGCTTGAGTTCTTTCTCTCGCAGAGCACTGGCGAGGGTCTGACAGCTGTTCAACAGGTCAAGACCACCGTGTTTGACTGGATCCCTAACTCCAAGTTTATGGCAATGGACCTTTCTGGAACTGGAGCTATTGATGTTATCCAGATCTTCCAGAACGGAGACAAGCTCTCAATGCGCAACTTCCCGGGTCTCGTGGACAAAGACGGTGTGATCGGACTTGGTGATGCGTTTCAAACCGATACAGATTACTATTTTGCGAATACAATGGACTGGTTCTTGCTCCGTCGTCCAGGAACGGGGGCTCATAGTCTCGTTCGTGTCTGGAAGGATTTTACAGTGGGCCAAGATCAGTACGTCATTAACACGACGTCTTTCAGCTGTGCAAAAGTATTTGACTCGAGCACCGGGTTTGAGAAAGACGGCAAGCAATCCACCATCACGGGACCATATCCAAAGGACAACGGTGGCCTGCCTGATTGGAGTGTCATGTCATGCGACGTCAACGGCGATGGAGCCCAGGACATCGTTCTTGGCAGGGCTAAGTGGGACAATGGAAGCATGACGTTCACCTTCATCATAGCTCTTGCAGACGGGACAGGTCTCTTCATCAAAGGTAGTGAGAAGGGGCCACCAGCCGTGCCGGCAGCACAACCAAACCCAGACATGCCTGCCGCTTTCACGGTTTCGAACATTCACGGCGGCCTCTACCCAAGTCTCACCTACGTTTACCAGCAGGACGACAAGAAGATAGTGTGCTTATCCGTGGGTGGGCGAGCAGCCGCAACTGTCAGTGGCATTGACACCTTCCCGTTAGCCAACAATCCTGGTTTTGACAAGCCGGTGATTTCACCCGTGGACCTCAATGGCACAGGCATGGGCGGCTGGCTTCTAACCAACTCCACTGCTGGTGTTCCGCAAGTCGTCGCTATTTACAACAAATCTCAGCCAGTCGATCTCCTTTCAGCGGCTCAGGATCCTATGGGCCTGATGACCAAAGTGGCTTATGGTTGCCTATCAGACGCCAATGTGTACAATCCTCTCCAGGATTGGAGGACATACAAGAACGATAGTACCAACTCGGATTATATCTTGCTAGGGGCCCCCAATCATGTCGTCACCTCGCTGTATCACACAAACAACCAGGACATCAATTCTGTCGGGTTCGATGTTTTGATCCAGAAGGCTTACCAGCAGGCGCGAATCAATAACGTTGGTAGAGGCTGGCTTGGCTTCGAGTCTATCCAGACGACCAACGTACCGGATGGCATCGTGACCATTGAACATTTCTTCCAGGGATTCCCCAAAACTGGTCTAAAGTGGAAGATCGATACTTTCTCATCAACAGATACCCAGAAGGCAAATGCTTTGTCGTCCAAGTCTATGGACTATAATCCTGTCCAGAAGCTGACGGATCAGTGGCACATATATCACGTGGACAAAGTCTTCGACCAAGTTGTGACGGATGGCCTTGCTGGAAGAGTGCAAACAACCCGATTAGAGGTGGATGACGATGGCAACGTTCTCGTCAACCATTACCAAGAGCAACAGAACAGCCTTACTGTGTTCCAATCTTGGCAACGCTGCACGTACAAGCCTGTCAAGAACATCAAGACTTTGATGGCTACCAAGAAGATTACTGGCGTGGAGACCAACTCGGACGCTAGCAAATATGAGATCGGTGACGTCAGCTTCACTCAGTACGCCTATGACGACAACACGGGCAATATGCTCTCCGAATCTGACTGGTTTCAGGAGGGAGGCAAGTACCTGGTGACGAGTTACGTTTTCGACAGCTTTGGTAATGAGACCAAGAGTGTGGATCCTGTAGGATTAACAACCACTACAACTTACGATCCGACTTTCAACAACCTTGTTATCCAGCGTGTCGAAAATGCCAAGAATATCTCCGTTTCCGAGTTCATGGCATACGATCAAGCCAGCGGCCAAATGGTTGCGCATCTCGAGTCCAACGGACGTTTGACTTGCACAAAAGTGGACGGTTTCGGTCGCAAGATCGAAAGTCGCCTGCAGAGCGTCTCGTCGGGCCCTGCATCCGTTACGGCACAGAGCTTCCTCAGCACGATGAAATATACTTCTGTACCTAGCTTCACCACGACTCTCAATTCGAAGAAAACCTTGCTCGACCCTTATGAACAATACAGTTACAACGTCTTTACGAGCAACGGAGGCAAGAAGTATCTGATGTCTGGCACACTCTCTATGTACAATACCGCGGACAATGGCCAGGCTGAGGTGATCCAGGCAATCGACTGTGTTGGACAATGCAAGATGCAGCGTTCCAGACAAGGTGTTGATCCGGCCAAGAACCCGCCCGCGTCCGACAGTAATGTTGTCTGGACCTATTGGAGGTATGATTCGAGAGGCAACATCTTGTTTGAAAGTTTCCCAATCCCCTCAAGTGTTGCGGCATGGGATAACTTCGAGTATTACCCTCCAAATGAGAGCAGCAGCGGGAGTTTGTCGACATTCGACCCTCTCGGGCGGATCATTAGCGCGGGCCGGCCCAGCCACGACAACCCTGCTATTCCCGTCGCAGCGACATTCACGTACAAATTGGGCGGTGGCCAGGTACAAGAAACCATCAATGGACCAAGCCCCAACATCAGCCCCGACAAGTCGGTCACACTTTGGGATGCACCGCGGAATTATGTGTCAATTGACGGCAAAGAACGCGTTATATCTTCGACTAATCAGGGTAGTGACGTCTCGTCGTTCCAATATGACGTTGCTGGCAACATGGTGATGGCAGCGGATCCCAAGGGCAATGTCGAAAAGAGGACCTACAATACGCTGGGTCAGTTGACGTCGATAGACAACGTGTACCAACGCATGGACGGCCAGACCAATAATCCGCAGCCAGCAATGACCTATGAATACGACGGCACTGGGCAACTCACTAAGACTGCCAGCATCAACAACGACGTTATAACATTTGTCAGAGATGCTAAAGGCCGACCTTTGCAGAAGATTGGATCTGACAAAAAGGTCTTGATTTATAAGTATGACGAGGGCGGCCGTGAGAACCTCTCATCTATGAGCGTGTACCCTCAGGGCACTGAGAAAACGATGGAATCACGCTTAGATTTCGATTACGATGTTCTGGGTCGCCTTGCGAAGAGAACGTTGACAATTTCGGATGGGACTACACACGAGACAGCTTTCACGTATGACTGGCAGGACCAGCCCATCCAGAAGACCTATCCAAACGGCGCGGTGAAGTCCAATGAGTACTTTGGTAATCTTCTTTCCTACACCAAATTGACAGATACTCGGTCAAGCGGCCAAACGGAAACATGGATCGATGGCAGATTCGAATACACCGACGCCACTAGGAAGCCAAATGCCATCATGATCGGTGAGGCGAGCACTGCCCGCACTTTCGTTCACAACCTACAATACGACCAGCAAGCCTACCCTCTCGACCACCAGCTCAGTGTAGTGGTTCCCAGCACAGGCAAGCGAGACAAACTCGTTCACGAGGGATACAAGTACACCGGTATGGATCAAATGGCTCAAAAGACGGAGGTGAAGACAGACACTGTTATAATGACAAAATACAACTACGACGGAAAGCGACTGAGCAACTCTCAGATCGGCAATAATCCCGTCAAAAACTATGCTTACGACAAAGCGGGCAACATCACCACCAAGGGCGATACATCCATAACCTACTCAGTCAATGGTGCCAAGGGAACAGATGCCAGCGGCACAGCCTTTGATATTACCTACGACAAGTCTGGGAGAATGGAAACTCGCAACACTCGCAACGCGAGCATGACTTTTACCTATGATTCCTTTGGGCTGATGAACTCCTACACCAATCTGGGGCAAACAACAACCATCACATCTGGGCCGGACGGCAAGACCATTATGCGCGCACAGCCGACGGCCAACAAATCACTATTAATCGTCAGTGACGATTATCATGTTCAGACACAACCTGATGGAACAAAGATCACAACTCTCAAACTGTTTGGATCTAGCATCTTGTTGGGTTCATACAGCAAGGCAGAGCCCGAAACCAGCTCAGGAGGAGACAGCGGTGGTGGCGCCAATGACGACGGCAAGAATGCTGCGGTCTTCTTCACCGACCAGAAGGGCAGCGTGACACACACATTTTCCGGCATGGATGGACAACTGTTCGAAACGCTCACGTATGACGATTTTGGATCTCCATCTGTCACTACCACACAAGCCCCGCCAACCCCTTCGGCGCGGACATCGACGTACGAGGCTATGGCTTGGGATACCACTTCTGGCCTACTTGACTTCAGCTCACGCTGGTATGATCCACTCTTGGGTCGTTTTTCATCCCCAGACGACATTCTTGACACGAAGGCGCTTGCTCGCACTGATGGGCTGAACCGATTGGCGTTTGAGAACAATGACCCCATCAATCAAAACGATCCGACAGGTCACTGGTCCCTCAGTGCTATCTTCGGGGCCATTCTGGGCGCTGTAGCCGTCGTGGCCGCCGTCGCTGTAACCATTGCGACAGGAGGGGCCGCAACGCCTCTCGCAGCAGCAGCAGTCGGGGCCCTCGCCGGTGGTGGTATAGCAGGTATCAAATACTCATTCGATCATAAGAATGAGAGAGGGGGTAAATTCTGGGGTGGCTACGCGGCAACAGTCATAGTCAATGCAGCTATTGGTGCCGCCACGGGTTATCTTGGAGCAGTGGCCTCGCCAGCTCGACTGGTTAGCGCAACAGGACGATTGAGCCAGGGCGCAAGTTGGGGACTTAGTCACTCGACAGTCAATTTCATCGGCAAAGCAGCTGCTGTTGGATCCAAGACGCTCATTGGGGCATCGTCATCTATGCTTCAGACGGTCACGCACAATGCTGTCGAGAACTCGTTTTATGGTGCACACTATGGTCTATTGGAGGGAGCTGGCATGGCGGCATTATCAGGGGCCTTCACAGGTGGTGCTGGCGCTGCATGGTCCTCGAGATCTGTTACATATGCCTTCGGAACGACTTGGACCAAGGCAGCTGGCTGGACGGGCGGTGTTGCTTCTATTGCCGGCAGAACGGGGTGGGCTGTAACCCAGGGGACAGGGCTAGACAAGAAGGCTGAGGACAAGAGCAAGGATATTCTTCACGAGCAAGAACAGCGTTTCAAGTCCTTAGAGAAGATGGTTGGGCATAGCGGAGTGGTTGGGACGCTTTCGGTTGCTCTACAGAGGAATGCTATGTATGTTAACTATGGTTAAAATAGTAATCAAGGAGGGAAAGAGTTAAGGTCGGTATTCACTTTTAATATTGGACTGTTTTAGTATCTATAAGGTTGATATATACTTGTTTTCATAGGTGCTTGTTACTGAATGCATTTAGATATAGCTATAGTATCAGTTATTACGGCCATAAAGCTAAGTCCTCTCAGCCGGAATAAGCTCTTAGCCAAAGGTCTCAACTGCAAATAACACTTCTAGCTCACAAGTTAGACATCAATACCATGATGACTGACTTGAAAACCTAAATGATGACTCCTTGGAAAGGTACAACAGTTCAATTGTCTAACTACCTAGTAATATGAAGGACCCGAGCACATCTCGTCTCAGGTAGTTTGATCTCTATGGTACCATTTCCTTTGTTACAGATGGCTTCGGTGGGTAGTCGTTTGGGATATAGGACATTGACCTGGACCTCGTCGCACCCAGCCAATCTTGGTAAGGGTATCTCCTTTGAGCAGCTACCGCCTCTTCGCCACACTGAAAGGTACAGACCATCATCAGTCTCTAAGCCCAACGAGATCCAATCGTCATGCCAGCGAGGTAGTCCCAGAGGCCAGATAGCATGCGCCGTGACAAGATGCCGACAGATCGCTTTGTAAGCCTGCATCCCCTCCGTGATGAGCTCCATTTGTGAGGGGCTCAAGCGATCGAGTCTACCACTGAGATAGACTCTTCCCAACAGACTGTTTACTACAGTAAAGGCATTGAGTTCATCACTCCATTCCGGCTGGGGGTATGCCCAGCTAGCACTTTGCTCAGGCAGTACACATGTTGGCAGAGCTGCTGCGATGGCGGCATATAGGATAGGGTCTTGCTGGTCGCTGGTGGACTGAAGAGAGTGGATTGACAGCATGGCGTAGTCCATCCTTTGCGCGCCGCTGGAGCAATTCTCGATCACAAGGTTTGGATGCTTGTCGAGGAGTGACCGGATCCAGTCGAGGTAGCATCTTTGGTGGAGGAGCTGGTTAGCACCAGCGGATGACGTGCCTGGAGTATCTGTTCCTTGAATGACTTCGATGTTGTAGTCGAACT
This sequence comes from Fusarium pseudocircinatum, assembly GCA_013396035.1. NCBI lineage: Eukaryota > Fungi > Ascomycota > Sordariomycetes > Hypocreales > Nectriaceae > Fusarium > Fusarium pseudocircinatum. Next base: position 14,103 of record JAAOAS010000060.1, on the reverse strand, counting down.
TGAAGAACCCAGCGCCGTAATGGATTACAAGCCTATCAACGACCTTGGTCATCCAGGCTCGCACCTCCGGATGGCGATAGTCGAGTTGAAATCTTCCTCTCTCGACAACCCGTTGCCCATTCTCGTGAAAGAACGCATCCTCTGGCAGTCTTTCGCCAACAACACTTCGGACACCCACGACTTCAGGCTCCAACCACAGTCCTGGAATGAGGCCTTTACTCTTAATCTTGTCCAGCAGTGTTTTGAAGCCTGAGGGAAAACGCCTCTTGGAAGGCTCCCACAAGCCAACATCATCCCACCAGTTACTATCATCAGCGTACCAGCCGGCATCGATGACGAAGTATTCGGCCCCTGACTGGGCCACGGGGTCAAGCAGAGCCTCAATCTTGTCTTCGTCTGGGTCGCCCATGAGACAGTTCATGTAGTCGTTGAAGATTATCGGAAGCCTTTTGTTATCATCATGCGGCCGTATGATTCGTCGCCTATAGTCGTTCAGTGCACGAATAGCGTCTTGGAAAGATCCAGAAACACGAGTCAGCGCGACCGTGGGCGAAGTGAAGCTGTCGCCGGGAGATAGAGTATGCCTCCAATCGTGGTCCGCCTTGGTCGGGCCTCCAGCCGCGATGTAGATGCTGTCTTTGTAGTCGCCGATTTCCCATCTCCAGGATCCATTGTGCTCGACCTGCCAAGCCCAGGTATCCGAGTTTGACTCGGACTCCAATATGCCCATTGCTAGGTGCGAGCCAGTTGAGAATGATCCCCTGTTCTGGAGACCAAAGGTTGCCTGCGACCCTGAATGGCCATCGTGTAGCTCGCAGATACCGTTCTTGTCTATGCCAATGTCGGGTAGTGACTGTTTGCGCCATTGAGCTTCTCTGAACCAGCTATTGGTTGCCGTTCTAAGGACATAGTCTTTGTTCCATTCGTTTGACCTTGTTGTAAGGCCGCCGATGGTCAAAGATGAAAGCTGCGTGACAATCACATCCGAGGACTTGGATTCGTTTACAATTGTGACGGCTGAGCGAAGAACAGGCACGTCTCCGTACACGCTCAAATGAGCAGTCACTGAGATTCCCGCCCTTTCATCCTCACTATGAATGTCCAGTCTGTGCACATCTCCGTCTTGACTCTGCTGGTGACTTTTGTACCTCAGTCTGGAAGACAGATACCCGCCGACAAGTGACTTTGCTGTCTTGTCATTGGTATTGCCTTCGCCGCTGAGCCTGACACTAACGAGTGGTAACTCAGACGAGGCGAAAAGGGGTGAAGCAGACTTTTGATGGCATTGATTCAAGGGGAGGATCTCATAAATGCAAATTGCTCCAAAATCGTTTTTAGTAAAGTTGATGGTCAACGAGGTGGTTTTCCATGAGATGAAAACAGGATTATCTGCCATATCTACCATTGGAAGGACGACGGTGCTGTAATGATTTGAGGGAAGTGGACGGCGTGGTATTGCATAAAGATCCAACAACCCTGCACTTTCTCTTATACATGTTAAAAATGCAGATCCCTACTTAGCCAAGCACCCTCCCCTTCTCTACCCCTCTCAATACTGGCGCTTGTTTTGTGCCACGGGACCTGGTGCCGCTTCTGCTTCTCACACTTCAGAAGAAGCATCAGGAAACCCCTGGTACTAGGAAATATAGGGTGGGGGTGGAATCAGCAATAATCCCGAACGTCCATGGTGAATACTGAAACTCAATTGGCCGTAGAGATTCTGTGGCTTCCATTAGCTGGGTATCGGCTTTTCATTGTGGGGGTGGATTATCCGACACGAGTTTTCGCTCACGAGGCTTGTCCCGGATTTGGGGTAGCATTAGGGACTAGAGTGTCAAACCCACCGCCAAATCCCGAAGAACCTGGCAGAACTGTTTAGTTTAGGCCTAGATCAAGTAACATCATTTGCGCTTTGACGATGCCTCACATTGGAGCGTATGATACCAACGCAGCCTGCTTCTCCGCATTCTGGTCACTTATTTCCCCACGGGGCTTGAGAGCTAGTTCGGCTGTCATGCGACTTTGAAGTCCCCCAGTTGAAAGTCATACCGAATCTTCCAAATTCAGGGTTTCATCATGTGGAAGTATAAGATATAGAGCTTCGATGCTCCCCGTGTTCAAAATCAGTCATTCTCATCCATATCTCCTTCCTCTATCAGTATTTATTATCACCAGCAGCATTGAACACAACCATCGTACCAGCCATGGAGAAGACCATCTCTGCTCATTCGGTCGAGCACAACGAAGGTAGCGGCGAAAAGAAGAATCATCACGCCATGCTTGGCCGTACTGGCTCCTGGGAAGCTACCTTGGACGAAGCCCAGGCAGCAAATGCGCATGAACATGCTCTCACTGTTCGCCAGGCCCTCAAATCTTACCCATGGGCTGTCGCCTGGTCCCTCGCTGTGTCACTATCCATTATCATGGAAGGCTACGATACTATCCTCATTGGCTCCCTTTATGCTTATCCTACCTACGCTCGTCGATTTGGAGAATATCAGGATGCTACAAAGACATATCAGATCCCGGCCCGTTGGCAGAGTGCCATGGGGAGCGGCCCGCAAGCCGGTGCCATCGTTGGAGCCATCTTGAATGGGTTCATCATACAGCGCTTTGGGTATCGACCTGCGTTCCTTCTTGGTGTAGTGCTGATGGCTGCTTTTGTCATGGTGTCATTCTTCGGCATGTCTGTTGAGCTTCAGGCAGTGGGACAGATTCTCTGCGGGTAAGTCGAACAAGCTCCCCTTCCCGTCTGCATGACAGAAGCTATCCTCTTGGACACCTCGGCTAATTCACGACCAAGCCTCCCTTGGGGTATCTTCGCCACGATCGGTCCTGCGTATGCTTCGGAACTCTGCCCGCTTCCTCTTCGCGTATATCTTACAGCCTACACCAACATGTGCTTCGCAACAGGTCAGCTCATTGGCGCTGGAGTCCTCAAGAGCTTCATCGAGTGGGACAACGACTGGGCTTGGCGGGTTCCATTTGCTCTGCAATGGCTATGGATCCCGCTCCTCTTCATTGCTTGTGTATTTATGCCCGAGTCTCCCTGGTATCTTGTCCGAAAGGGTCGATACGACGAGGCTGAAAAGAGTGTCCTCCGTCTTATGGCCGCTCACGAGAAGCCCCAAGCAAAGCCTCTCGTTGCGCTGATGATTCACACGAACGATACCGAGAAACGAATTTCAGAAGGCACTTCGTATTGGGATTGCTTCAAGACGGCTGATATACGCCGTACTGAGATTGCTTGTGTGTCCTTCCTTGGTCAGATTACCTGCGGTGCCCAATTCGCCTATTCTGCCACGTACTTCTTCCAGCAAGCAGGATTGGACTCGGAGACCTCATACAACCTCAATCTTGGCGGTACCGGAATGGCTTTCTGTGGTACTATTGCTTCGTGGTTCTTGATGAGACACATCGGCCGTCGAAACTTGTATCTCGCAGGCATGAGTGCAATGAGCATGTGGCTTCTCATCATCGGCGCTTTGGCTACCAACACGACCAATCCGGCTGTCAAGTGGGTTCAGTCGATTCTTTGCTTGATTTGGCTCCTTACTTTCTCTCTTACTGTCGGTCCAATTGGATGGGCCATCCCTGCTGAAGTTTCGTCCACGCGTTTGCGATCCAAGACCGTGGTGTTGGCCAGAACCTCATACTACCTGGCGCAAATCGTTGCCAATGTCATTCAGCCATATATGATGAATCCTTCTGCTTGGAATTGGAAAGGTTAGTACATCTACCCCATATCAGCGCTTTCAAATACTAACCATGGATCGCAGGCAAAACTGGATTCTTCTGGTTCGCTTTTGCGTGTCTCAGCGTTGTCTGGGCTTTCTTCCGCCTGCCTGAAACAAAGGGTCGCAGCTACGAGGAGCTTGATCTGATGTTCGAGGCCAAGCTCCCTACGAGACAATTCAAGACCTATCACGTCGATGCATATGATGACAGCCAGGAAGCGGGAGTGACGAAGGTTTAGAGCTGGACTGGACAGGGACTTCTCTGGGGTCGCTAGGAGCCTTGCAGCTCGTGGACTTTGTTTTCTGGTTCAGACAGCTATCGATTTAGTTTATGGCGGCTTGAATGCATCCATATGTATCAGTATCAGTAATCTTCCCATAAGATATCATTCTGGCTCCCATCTGGCGAGTCTAAAGCCCCATTAGTCTCCCGGTCTAAGGTGCGTTCATGTTTCCCACTGCGACATTCGTAGGTCTCGTAGAAATCTAGCGTAAGTCTCAGAAATACTCCAAGGCTTGTGTGGTTCCATGAGTAAACTTGATACCTCTTGCAGAACCTGTAATGGACCTTCGGCTGTACACAGATCGTCTACTCCTTCAAGTGGGAGACGCAGATCCTCACCAGATCTTATAAAGTACTGAACAAGTTCATCGTCCATCGGCCTGTCTAATTGCATGGCGCTTGGCATTCGCCGCCTGCTCCCAAATGAACCATGTACCGTGGTTGCGGAACTCACAGAGTCCTCGTTGTCGCTCAATGGAGACTGTGCCATGGTGCAAGAGGACTCGTAAAGCTTTCGAATATTTGAGGTTTGACCGTAAACCCAGAGCACCAACGATGCAAGAAAGAGAGTAAATGGTTCAACAATAGAGTCTGATGAGTATCTCCTCACATGCCATAGAACAGCCCCAGCATGTATCACTGCCAGGCGGGCTTTGTATCGATCTTGAGTCGCCCAGATCCTGATAGTCTGTCTGGGGTCAAGGGTGGAGGTACCGTGGCGATAGAGATTACTGGGGGTCATGTGTGTAATCCCCGAGAGAGTATTCTGGTCAGCAAAGGCGAGTAGGTCTTGGACCGGCGCGAGGAGTGAGAGGCGGGCTAGGTGTAGATGCAGTAATACCGGATCTTCAAGTCCTTCTGCCTTGGCTGATAGACTGAGTGCTTCCCAATGCAGCACATCAAGGCAGTCACAGCACTGATTGCGCCACTTGATGTACTCGGGCACTGAGCCAAGGTACTTTCTCTCGGGAACATGGATATTTGGCTGATTTGTTTGTGGTATCTCGTGAAGTGCATCGGCCAGATATCCGTGAGCAGTCCATCTGTGATGGACCAGCATGTGGATTACGACAATGGTCGCAAATGAATTTGACGAATGCTGCGACTTCAAGTGTTGCCACAGCTCCAGTGTTACTTCAGGCACTTTAGGTCGTGAGGCTTCTTCAGCTGAGAAGGTTATGGGATCGGCATCTCCACCTGCTGGCCTTGCCATAGACCAGGCCTGGGGTGACTTGGCTGCCCATAGTTCCTCTCGGCACGGAAGCCGCAGTTGAGGCTGATCAGGGAATAAGCACGGGTGATGCTCAGAAGCAAGAGCGAAGTAGCAACTGGTTAACTATGCGTCAAATTAGAACATGTCATCACTCGCAGACAAGCAAATCGAGCTACTTACCCAAACAAAAAGACCCGTTCTTCTTCGTGTCTCTCGAAATCGCCAAGTGATCCACTTCTGCTCCAGACTCTGATCATCCTGATATGAACCGATATTATCATCCTCACTCAGTAGGCGAAGTCTAAGACATGTTTGTGCTGCCATCGCTGAGGCGTTGTACCCGCATCTGAGCAGTTCCGGCTGACGACTCTGACACAGGCCAACTGATGCCAGAATCCGGGCCTGTATGTAAGGCAACGGCTCCTGGGAGCTAACAAAGTCGAGCTATACAAAGTCAGCTAGACTCTCGCCAGGTTTTCGGAAGGCAATTCATATACTTCTCTCGCCATAAGCTCATGCAGGATGCAGCATAAGCAATCTCCAAAGCGATTGACTTCATCAGAGCCAAAGTACTTAGAACCAATCGCAGCGGTAGCTAGGCACAGGCTCCAGCCCCAGAGGGGGATAGACAAATGTGATCTGTCGACAAAGGGGTTTACTGGATGAAAGTGCTCGAAGTAGAGACTGATGAATAGTTGAAAGGTGCTTTTCGCCAGAAGACTTTCTTTGTGCGCGGCAAAGTCGGCAAGTATATGGGAGCTGGTTGCATGAGAGTCCAATCTTGACATAAGCTCTTCGAAAATACTATCTGGAACGTCACTCGATGCCCCAATCCGTCTACTCGCTGCCTCAACTCTGGCATCTAGGTCGCTGATCCATGATATGTGGGCCTGCTGGCCCGGACTTGGCCCATGGTCTTCAGTGTAAGCAGCGCGTCGTTGGCGCATGTATCTCTCTGCTCGACTTTCCCTGAAACCCGCTCCATCTGAATAATGCGTCGCTTTGGTGTAGGGGAGCGCGGGATCCTCACTGATGTCTGAAGACTGTGCTTTCCTTTGGTTGTTTGAGGCCATCGAAGCAATCAAGGCGGAAACATGGTCTTGCTGTAAGCTCTGCTCGTGTATTTCTGGGAGAATTGGAAACGGCGATTGCGTCTCAAGGCTCTGAGGAACAGCTGGAGATGCATCATCAACTCCAGATGCTAGACGCGGCATGTCGTTGAAACTATGCAGCAATGAGCTATTTAGTGGGACATCGTCAAATGGAAGCCAGTTTGTGGGCAATGAATATGTGTCTGGGATATCACCAACGATACTTGTTGAGCCTTCAGGCTCACGCCTCAGATGGCTATTCGCAGATGAGCTTTGGTCGTCGGTACTGGTAATCTGATTACTTTGTACCATATTTGTCTGGACTTGAACAACAGAAATCATGTTTCGTTGGCGCGTCGAACTTTCAAGCCAATCGAGTGCGGTCCCTGGCGTAGCTACGGTAACAGGCGACTGCACAGTTGATGCCGTTGTTCCACCCACAGAACCTTGCTCTTCAGAGGAACCGAGCCTGATCTGACGTCCTCGTCGTTTCCGAGGCAGGTAAGAGCATGCAAAATTCCTTACGGCACAGTAGGTGCACGGTGTCCCTCCTGAGCATTTGATGCGTGATTTAGAACAAGGCGCACACGTTCTCCGTAGTGACGAAGCAGTTGAGGTTTGTACCCCCCCAGGTGTTTCGCGTTGGTGTAACCTTTCATGTCGCTGTGCTGCATCCCTTGAAAGTCAACAGCGGTAAGTAACTTAATGAGGTGCTTGTTCCTGATGAGAGACGGTGCTTACTTGCGACTGAATCTTTTATTGCAGTAGGTGCATTCGATAGCCTTTGTTTGAGTATGCGTCTGAGCGTGTCGCTTCAGATGCTCATATCGTGAGAACTGTCGATTGCATGTCTCGCATACGAGTGAGGACTCGTGTTGATCATCTTGTTTCTCTGGCGACTCATTAGATGTCAATGTCATGTCCGCCATTCGTGCTTCTATTTGAGCCAGAGCTGCATGAGTTTTGGCAGAAGTGAAATTGCCAGCACTTGAAGGGATAAAGGATGCTAATAAGTATTGGCTTCTTAGACTAAGCTGGCTGCAGCACGCACTAAAAATTAGCGGCTGGAGTCGGCGTCGAGAGTACGAGGTGATAGGCACGCTTCATCACATCATGAGCTCCAAGATTCACCCCGCACAAAGCTTACTGAATCGGGACAAGACGAGAACGCAGAAGGCTTAATCTTCAGAATTATTGACAGGAGCAAACAGGAAATACGCAAGCGCCTTAGGTACGATATTCATCGGACATACTTCTGTCTTTGTATCGGTTCCGCGATTCAAATACTGCCGTGCATTGTAACTCGCCGAGGTGCATTTCTCTCACGCTCGCTGGGGCATGTGGTGCCTGGATCGCATTGCAACGAAGTGGAAATAAGCTCGTACTCTCTGAATCGCCATCAATACGCCGAGAAGCGCCTCCGTATCTCAAGGCGGGAAATGATGTAACATGGCTAGCCAATCATTATCGTATTAGTATAGTAATACCGCATATCAAACCATAACACAGCCTTGTACAAATTACAACATGATTTATCTCGCGAGGCATGAGCAACAGCTAGGACCCTGGCATAACAGACAAACATATCGAGTAAGCCAAACTGCATAGAGGCCGACACCGACTAAATCTTCAAGCGTGTCCAAGTCGCTAAACAAGCCCCGTTGGCTCAGTGGTAAAGCGTATCACTAGTAATGATAAGATCACTGGTTCGATTCCAGTACGGGGCAAGCGAGGTTTTCCCTTTTTGCAGTTTTCGCATTCAAGTTAGTCAACCATCGAGACCGAGTTCACAATAGCGTTTCCCATTACAGTAAAATTTCCACTACTCTATGTCTTGTAGTAGGCTATTGATTTATTATAAATTTATATTGTTTTAGTTTATATACTCCTTGCTATATAAGCAATACTATAAATTAATAAAGCGTAGAGATGCGACCCTGTCTGCTGTATTAATCTTTTACACTATAGGACTATCTGCTACTTTATACACGCTCCTAAAGCTAATAATAAAGCCGACCATGAAATAACATTAAGAACTTAGTAACATTTACCCGATCGGAGACCTGCTTGCTGAGTCAGTCCCTCTTGACCGAGTCCTATATAGATCCACAACGAGGTTTGAGAATCGGCCTAGCAGTCGGACCTCGGATGAATGCAATGTGCGAATGCTCTTCATGGAAACATAACTCTAAAAGCGATTTGTCATTGCCTAGAAACGTATGTAAAGACTTCTATAGATATAATAACAGCAATAAGCTATCCTATTCTAGGTCACAGTCCCATTCATACCAACAACTTAATTACAACTATAACCTAGACATTCAGTTTGAGAACCTTTCACAATGGCTCAGCATCAGCTTGAAGAATACATCTGTGTCACTCGCGAGATCAATGCCCCTATCGCCGAAGTTTGGGGCATGATTGCTGGCTTTGGGGCCGAGAAAGCATGGTACCCAGGTTGCCTTCGTCTCTCTGTTGAAGGCTTTGGGATAGGCAGCATTCGTACCTTTGACTACGAGTATCCTGAAGGAGAGCATAAGGGAGAGCGCTATACTTTCTCAGAGGAGTTGACCGAAGTCGACGCCGCGAGCCATTCTATGACATTCAGAGTGCGCAGGCCTGACTATCCCGATATGATCGCTTATGGAACTACGGTCCTGGACTCTCTGAGGCCCAACAAGACTCAGTTCCGTTGGCTTGCGAATGGTAGCCCACTTCCAGATGAGTACAAGGCAATTCTGCAGAAAGACCTCAGCTTTCGATTCAACCAACTCATTGACGCTATTGCTGCTGTGGTAGAGTCAAAGTGATCTGCACCATGCACCATGGGTAGGTAAGCGACTATTTGGCTGTTGATTGAGCTTATACTAATCTCGTCTCTAGGATTGACAGGGACTTCACAAAGAGTAATGCATAGATTGTGATTTTCTGTCAAGCTGGGACTTGAAGGTTACCTAGTTTTAAAGATGTATGAACCCAACATTAATGGCCTGCTGTACATCAATATATAATATTGGAGTGACAACCTGTTGATATATGTAGCTGAGCACCGAAAACAATCTCGCGTTCGAATTCAACTAGAAAATTAATTCTGATGCCTTACACCGCCTATGCCATTTCTAGCCTTGACTTTGTGCACAAATTGCCGCATGCCGACTGAAGTCGCAAGCCTGGCCATTCTTACGCTGGATGTGGACCCATATTGTAGTTGGGGTATACCGTCTTGGAAAATTTGAGACAAAGTTTTCTTGACCCTGATCTGGATACTATTGCTGCCGGCTGATCGGTCAGATACTGGTAGCTACTTAGATCTATCTAACCCGACTCAGTAAGAGATTGAATGGCCTCGAAGGTGTGGTCCCAGATCTTTTGAGGAGCGCCCATCTTCTCAAGATCAGCAAGTAGATTGTCCTGTTCCATGATCTCGAACTTGTCGTTGATCGAGAAAAGCGAACCTCTGGCTCCATGGGCCAGAGTCTGGGCTGCATGTCGCCCATTCTGTACAGGAACACCATCGCCTCCGAACTCTGCGCTTGTGACCAAATATACACATCTTTCACCAGCTTCTTCCGGTGTGAGCTTCACAAAGTCCCCAGCAGGCGGAGCTGTAGCCTTGCTCTGATCGAACTTCCCAGCCCAACTTTTCATGAACAAGTCCGTGCTAACTATGCCAGGATGTGAGTGAATAAAGATGATTTCTTTGTTCTCCGGCGCTTCAGAAATACGTTTCAGAGTCAAGGTGACGGAGGTAGCAGCGTGGGCGGCGTAATTGGCGATATCAAATCGGCCGGGCTCTTTGAGGGTTAAATCGTCGAGAAAGAGATCAGTCGACTCCTTTCCAGCGGCAAGTACGTTGACAACGCGCGGCGATCCGAACGATTTCGCGGCCTCTCTGAGTTGGGGGAGAAATTGCATGATGAAAACAACATGGCTGTAGTAGGATACTACCTGAGATGACTCTAGACCTTCCGGGTCTCTGTGATAATTGTAAGCAACATTGGACCAAGGACTATTTTGCGATCATTTGAGAGCATATACCTTGGCGGCCAGTAAAGGGTAGGTAGCCTGCTGAAAGGAAGAGGAGGTCAATCTTTTCTTCCTGGGCCGCGATGTGACTAGCAATACGCTGAGAGTCCCTGACGAGGGAGATCTGGCCTTCAACGTAAATCAGGGTTGCATTTGGGTTCAAAGTCCTGAGGTGATCCAGGACAGTCTGATGCCCTGCTTTATTTCGGCCTACGATATAGACCTTGATAGGGAAGCCCCTAGCGACAAGATTGGTCAGGGTAGCTTTGCCAATACCGTCAGTACCGCCTACAAAGACAGCGATTTTGGGGGCATTGGCCTGGGTGATGAGGGCGTTTGAGACACGAATGGGAGGGAAGAATGACATAGCTGCTATTGTGAAAGTAGCGTGGAATATAAGCAGTGGAGAGATAAGCATTCAGTAATAAAGTATTGGCTTTGGTTGAACAAGAGATATGTATATCAAGAAGTGTTGTTTTGGGGGGCTTCTTATATTATATATCACAGCCTCTGCACCTCTGGGTTACACGCTGTAGGACTCGCTACACGCTTGTGCAACTCGTGTCCTAAGAATGGAGCCAAAGCTACAGTAGCCGGAATCAATAGAACTTCTCTATATGGGCTTATCAATCAGGGTTCGGAGTTAGGAATTCCACTGACTTAAGCCGAGTAAGGCGCTAACCGCTATTTTTAGTGGATAAGCTGTTTCCGATTGATAACTTATTCTAGTTCATGCAGCCGATTCATTGTTGCCCTGGATGGAACACCAACGTCTAAACCTTACTCTATAGCGCAACGTGCAACAAACCTGTATTTTCAATCTTTACTACGTGAGGGGACTTTTAATTTACACTGGTAGACTAGTCACAGTCTGTGTCAGCTCGTTGAGGCAAGTTAGTAATTATTTCTCAGCTGGCAAGGTTAACAGCTAGGAGTTGAGATGCCGATAAAGGTATATAAATATCAATCCCCATGCACCTTTAAATTAGTACTATTTTCTTGAGAGTAGAAGCCTATTGGGTATATTAACTTCTATATGCTACTAACACCTATATGGTCAATATGCGATCGTCAGGCCTGATTAGCAATATTACTGGACTATCTTCTTAACCCTGGACTTTGAAAATGTCCGAAATTTCCATCGTCGGTCCGACCTACCAACCATTACCGAGAAGATTTGTAATGGCCTTGAGATTACAAAGGTAAACATGGATTGCTCTCTCAAGGTTGGACGATTTCCTAGGCCTTGCATCACGACAGCTGGAGTCAAGCCCTTCTTGGCGGCCATAAGCTGGATCTAGTGTAGCAGCTGAAAGTGGACCTCAACGGTTTGATCTCCGAGCTGGGAACGCGGCATGTGACGGCGAAAGTCTCCTTCTGGAATATCCTCCAGAGATCTGATCTGTACAGTCACCAGACCACGACAAAGAGACGAATAGGCTGAGAGAGGGATATCAGGGGGTGTATATGTAGCGCCTATTCATTGCTCAGTGGGTCGGGTTTGTGTGGACTTTCAGCTTCTGATGTTTAAGTTTATAATGTATTAACGTCAATGTTGTTCTATGGGATACGACTCTACTCCCTATATACTTCTTGGGGCACATTAGCTATTCACTCTAAAAGTCTCGTGCTTCTAACATTTCAGGTACACAGGCGGAAGACGATTGATTGGTTTAACTCGGTAGCAGAACGATCCGCCCTTCTGGATAGCCTCAAATCTTGAAGAATTCTCTATCCAGCCCATTTCCAGAGACTACCAGGACCAGAGATCGAGAGCGATCGACAGTCTACTGGCTCCTGGCCCCTCTCAATGGAACACCTTCTCCCTCCTCATCGCGAGACTGCAGATCAGACAAATAGATCCGGCGGCGATGATAGGTACGTATGCGAGTTGAATCGCTCTCGTGATGCCATGGATAGCCTCTGCCTTTACGTCAGGTTTGGCGGAATCAATGAGGCCGCTGCCGACTCCAGCGAGGGCGTCGGCAATCTCGGTCTTGGAGACGTGGGGGAAGACGCGTTGGAGAGCTTGCTGGCCATAGTTGACAAACAGGGCGCCGGACATTCCAGTGCCGAATACGATACCGAGCATCTGTCCGACTGTCATGAAACCGACACTGTAAGGGATCTCAGTGGGCTTGACTTTCATCTGGGCGACTGCAAAGCCAGCTTGACAGAAACAACCAACACCAGTGCCGAGGATAATAGTGTAGCCGTAGATCTTGGCATTGGATGTGTTCTCATCGACGGTATCTGGAGCACAGTTAGTGCCTGAAGTTCAGGTATTGTCAGAGAACGGGTGTTACTTACACATTAGAACTCCACCGATGAGCTCCATCAAAGAGCCTACAATGTACCAAGGATAGTAGTATCCTGTTCGGCCCATGAACTGACCATTCAATAAGTTGAAAGCGACGAGGAACAGGATGAAGGGCAACAGGTGAACTGATGTCTCGACAGCAGTGATTCCGCGAGTGAACTGGTAATACAGCGGCAGATAGAAAATGCCGATAAAGCTGCCGAACGTTGCCAGCACTAAAGAGACAGTTAGCTTGAGCGAACTAAAACAAGAGGCTCTTGGAATGTATTGACTTACTCATTGTAAAGAAGAGGCAAATCATGGTACGGCTCTTCCAGAAGTGGATGGGAAACAGTCGGTTCTCAAACGTGGTGCCAATCTGGAAGACCTGCTGGAGCACAAACAGGATAAGCAAGACACCGGCTGTAACAAACAGGCCAATGCTCCTGCCTGCACCCCAGCTCCAAAGGACTCCGCCAAAGTTCATCGCCATGATGAGAGATAGTACAGAACCAATAGAAAGAGCGGTACCGAGGTAGTCAATCTGAGCTAGACGAGTGGTCAATGGGACACCAGCCTGAGGCTTGAAGTCGGGGAGGAGAAGAACATAGATTGGACCAATGACAACTCCGACCAAGAGATTCAGGTAGAAGGCCCATCGCCAAGTGGCACTGCTATCGCCAAGCGATCCTCCAACCACAGGGCCAAGAACAGTGCCAATACCCCAGATGAAACCTGTAAGGCTAAGATACTTTGGTCTCTCGGCGTTGGTAGTGGTGACCGACAAGAGCGTCAAAAGGCCCATGTACATGCCGCAACCTCCCGCTCCAGCGATGGCACGGCCGACGATGAAGGAATTGATATCCGGAGCTCCACCACAGAGCGCAGAGGCGCCCATGAAGACGGTAGTTGAGCCGATAAAGAGCTTTTTGGCCGAGAATGTGCCATAGGCTTTGGACCAGGGAAGTGTCGTTGCGGCTGATGCGAGGGCGAAGGAGACACCAAGCCAGGGGACAAGGTCGACGCGTTGGTATGTCTCTACGACTTTAGCTTGGACATTGGCGACTACGGTGTTGTCGAGAGCGTAGAGGAACAGGGCGGAGAGAAGAGCACAGACAACCAGGAACCACTATAAGAGTTAGCAGACTGGCAACAAGTCCAATGGAATTTTTTGTTACACACCTTGACACCATGAACATTTCGAGGAGAGGAGTCTGGTGCTGGTTTCTCAACCTGGGGTTCCCTAAGGGCTTCGTTGCCTAAGGAGTCAGGACCTGGAGATGATGACAGACGAGTGTCATCCGAGCTGTCGCCGGACCGTTTCTCCTGAGAAAAAGACATTGTGAAGAAAAGTAATTAGAAATTGGACAAAATTAAAGTTTTTAAGGTTATAAAGCTAAAAGACACTGCTGAATGAAGAGCTATGGCTTGATTGCAGGTCCGTGATCCTGTCT